>CM041292.1:182073199-182353861 GCA_023052935.1 Piezodorus guildinii | reverse complement strand
TTTATTTCAATAAGAACAAAGGTTACATCATTATTGAAAAACACATGATTTATTTACTATCTAACTTATTAACAAGGAATATTGAAAAAACAACAAAAAAAACCATGTTATTGTTCTGGAGACCAATAGGCTTTCATTGCCTCGAAAGTTTCTATGAATAAATCCTTGCCTTCATTGATGCCTCCATACATACTCACATAAGTAGGAGTCAAGCATGCTTCTTCAAGTTCCATTTTCTTTTTTGTTGCGGCGTTTAACTGGTGACCACAAAGACTCAACTTGTTGAGTATGTATACTACTTATGGTATCTATAAAATTTCTGGAATGATTAACTGTATAATGAGTATACTGCATTCCAGGTAATTTTTTAAGATCCTTGTACAACTTCTAGGAGTCAGAAAATATTATGCTTCCTGGCCTTACTGAGGCTTTTATACATTCAGTGAGAGTCTGAGCTGTCCTATCTGGAACGGCATATAAAAATACCTCTATATTTTGCCGACAAACACCTCCAAAAACCCACTGTGTTGGATATAACCTTCCTCGCAAGTATTTCCTCCTTGAGAAGCAGCTTTCGTCGATCTTAACTATCATTCTGGTGCTCTGATCTTCATTGGATTTTGGTCTATATTTGCTGCACGAGTTTCCTCATGTAATTTTTCCAATCTGTGATTCATAGGTAGATAGCAGCTGACATACCTAACTCTTTCATACAAAAATATGTTGTCATGTAACCATTAGCCCATGAATATATAAATAGCTTATCGGCTGAAACCCTGCAGTTTTTAACCATGTACCTTCATATACACTTCTGGATTGGTCACATTCCTGTCTTCAGCATCTCCAAATCAGAACATGTTTCTTACGGTAAATTATTTTCATGTAGTGTCTTTCTCTGCATTTCGTTTTTCTATGTATAACACTGATTCTTTGTAAAAATTTTATAGCTATTTTACCTGACTTCAAAACTGAATATAATTCTAACAGATTCATTTCTAAAATGCAGAACATAGATTAACTTTATACACCAACTCACACTGCGATAATAACCTTTAGAGAATTAGAAATATTAAATCATATGTATTATCTGATATAGATAAATCACTGTTTAAATTCATAAAATGTCTGATTAGCCATAGTAGCCTAAAAGTGGCGTTGAACGAATAAACAAACAACAAATTCATAAAATAACCGTTATCATAACTTAATAACAGGTTGCCTAAAAATGAAAAAGACCCCCAAAATCTACGTGGGTGAATCAAATATAAACGAGACTTTTTGTCCTGGAAGCCCAGTGAAGGTGCGGGAACGTTCCCGCGTTTAGAGGTGTTGGGTAGGGATGCCAGGAGTGGGGGAAGCAGGCCCTCGAACTCACCAGTTACCGTCGTGACGATGTCTGTGCAGGTGTATCCCCCTCGATTGCGCAACCTATTATCATCAAATTTCTTGCTGCTGAAGGTGTAAAACCGGCTGAAATCTTGAGAAGGTTGACTGCACAGTTCGGGGAAGAGACAATTTCTCGTGCCAGAGTGTTTGCATGGCATAAACAGTTTGTGGAGGGTCGTGATCGTGTTCAGAATGAAAGCCATGGCCACAGACCCCGCTCCAGTATCACAGCAGACAACATCAGCCGTGTTTGACAGCTTATTGAAGGTGACAGACGTCTAACCACCATTGCAATTGCAAGTGAGGTTGGGATAAGCTATGGAAGTACTTTTTCCATACTCACAGAGGAGCTAGGGTTTCGTAAGGTGTGTGCCAGGTGGGTTCCTCAACTTCTCACAGCTGAGCAGAAGCTGAACCCTTTGCAGGTCTGTGAAGGTCTTCTTGCAAGATTTCAGGCTGAGGGAGCCTCATTTCTCAATCACATTATCACCTATGATGAAACTTGGTGAAGTAAATGAAACATTACACCCCTGAATCAAAACAAGCGAGTATGGAGTGGATACTGAAAGGGGAACCTGAACCAGTGAAAGCCAAGTCACGGCTGTCAGCTGGAAAGGATTTCGGCTTCCGTGTTTTTTGACCAGCCTGGCTTGCTGCCTATTGATTTTTTGCATGAATGCAGGACTATCGATGCCGCATACTACTGCGAAATTTTGAATGAAGTCAGACTGAGAAGTGATTCTTCAGAGAAGTGATCAGAGCTCAGAGAAGTGATTCTTCTTCAGGACAATGCTCGCCCACATACTGCGGCCCTGACGAGAAAAAAATTGGAGCAACTGGGCTGGGAGATGCTGGAACACCCTCCCTACAGTCCAGACTTATCACCATGTGACTTTCACCTGTTTGGCCTACTCAAGGAAGCTTTGGGAGGTCAGAGATTCGTCAGTGACGATGAGGTTGAAGCCTACGTGCTCAATTGGCAGACACAACCTACTTCATTCTATGAGCATGGGACTGGAAAATTACCTATGTGCTGGGAAAAATGTATTTCCAAATCAGGAGACTATGTAGAAAAATTAGGTGTACTTTTCTATGTGTTCAAAGTAAAAATTAAAAAATAAGTCTCGTTTATATTTGATTCACCCACGTATATGATTAAAATAACAATAATTTATTATTATTATTTATATTCACAACTGCATTACCATGCATCCAGTTTGTTTATTTAAAGTCACTTTATGGTACTGTGGCTAATCTAATCGGACGATACTACAGTGGGAGTCCTAAATTTTGCCTATCCAGGTTTAATTATAATAGGGATCTTTAATGAGTACCTAGGCTTGGGGCCACCTTTTTATGTTCTATCTGAAGGAACGGCATAACTAAGGATTGTTTACTCCTATTAATAATCCTTGGGCCACCTGCAGGTTTGAACCCATGACCATGGGCATAGAAGACTTTAGTGCTTGCCATTTTGCTACAGGTGACCCCACCATACATCCAGCGAATGCTGTGTAGGTATTATTTTCTTGATCCTCCTTCCTGATTCTTCTGAGACCATCAATATGCTGTTTGGAAATTAATTTAGAAGATAATTTACCCATTTTTTTCTAAATCTCTGATGTGGTTGTTTTGGTAACATGGAAGAGCAAAGAGGTGAAACAAGTTGATTTGATTTTTGTAAGTCAATGAACAAAATGTGTGGTATTTATCATGATAGTATATGTCTGAAATTTTAAAATTATCAGTATAATTATTGATATATTAATGAGTTAATTTTATTTTCAGAGGCCGTTTCCTTGTGATTTTGAAAATTGTGATAAATCATACACCTCAAATTATCACTTGCGAAGGCATAAAGTAACTGCTCACAAATAAAAAATATCGTCACTCAACTGATTAAGTATGTTTTAAGTTTCATTAAAAGTATAAGGATTTGTGTTTATTGGTGTACTTTTTTTTTATTAATAACATTGTTTTTGTTTATCTTACAGATGTCGTCATCCTGGTTGCATGAAAGAATTTAAAACTTCACAGTTTGAAAAGAAACATTATACAAGAACACATGAAGAAAAAACTTGTAAAACTTGTGGTATAAGTTTTTTTAAACGTAACCAACTAAGGAAACATCTTTTAACTCATTCTGCAGAACATCCATATTTGTAAGTATATTATATTTCTACATGTTGATTATTTTCAATAATGAACCTTTGTAATAGACCCCCCCCAAAAAAAATTCCTCCCAGATTTTCAATAAAACGGGTTTCCGTTTCAAGATATGTATGTAGAACCTAAATAACAAAAAAATAAAATAAATTAATACGTTTATCCATCAGCTGGACTAATTTTTTTGAAATTCGGCCCAAAAATACCAGGGCATCTTTCAATGATTCTAACAACTAGAAGTTGATATCAGGCAGTTAATTTTAAAAAGGTAGCAGATTAAAACTTATTTAATTTAATAACTCAGTTATTTCTGAAGATAGAGACAAATTTTATTAGATTTTTTTACCTTGATTAATTATTTTAAAAAAAAACCTGTACCTCTTCAAAGGGTCTTGGGCTGAGTACATTTAGAGATTTGTACAGTTTCTAGGCCAATTGCCATGCAATGAGGTGATTAGGTCTTGATCTCGCTTAGCCGCCAGGTTTTTTCCCCAATGTGGGTACCTACTTTAATGAGGCTGTGTCTGCTCCAGGAGTGTCTCTCTCTATACCTTAGGGCTATTCTCCGGCTGAATTAATTATATTCTTTCACAGCCGGGATTCGAACCCAGGACCCAGAGAACAGTAGATTAGGGCTCTATCTACTAGACCACGCCGCTCCCTACACAAATTATTTAAAATAACTCAGTTTTTATTGAAGATAAAGAAATAATTCTATAGTATTTTAGAATTAGTACACCACAATTAATTATAAAACAGAAAATTTTTTGAAATTTTACCAATATATAGGTCCATAACTTAGTTGTTTTGGAAGGTAGAGACAAAATTGTATAGTTTCAGGATGAGGACACCGTGACGATCAACAAAAAATTGAAATCTTGCCTTCATGAAGTCGTTCTTGTATGAATTAATAAATACCAAAATAATATCTGTTGTTAGTGTTATTTGATAGAGAATTAAATTTCCTTCTAAACAAAAAAAATAATCATTGAAATCGGTTCTGAAATAGTATTTTGAAATTAACAGTGATAATAAGCCATTTTCTTTTGGATTATTTTTTGCTTTTTTGTATTAGTTAATTACCTATAAAAAACTTTATAAAATGTTATACTTTTATTTAGTTACTTGGAAATAATAAACCATTATGTAATAATTTGCTGCATTTTTATTATTTAAATTTAATAATAACAATAATAATAATAATAGGCTTACTGAACCCGAAGGTTCGATGCCGATACCACCAAATTCCGTCTACATAAAACTCGTCCAATGTTCACTGCTCAAGCCCAAGCCCCAGAAATCAGCCTTAATGCAATCCTCTCATCGACGCTTCGGCCTTCCTTTCAGACGCCTACCAGTCGGATCAGTGAATACCAACTTTCTTAGAATCGGTTCTTCACCGAGCTCAACAACTTTACTCGCCCATTTGAGTCTCTGCGATGCAATCAGTGGCCTCATCTCTCTTTGGACCAAATATTTTCTGCAGTACCTTATTTCCGAAAACCTTAAGCTGTTCATCCTTCAAAGTAAGCAGAAGAATAGTAGTTTTATAAATCCTAACCTTTAAGTTTCTAGATGGAAGCCGCGAGCTAAGTAATTTGGCAACTGAATAATAAAACGCATTTCCCACCTTTAACACTTTTATTTCTTCCTGGATTTCATTTTTCTTATTATCATTGAACCTAAATACTTGAATTTCTCTACGTGTTCAAAAATATGCCCTGATATATCAATACCACCAAGATTGCCACCGTTTCTGCTACTAATCATATATTTCGTCTTATCGGTATTTAATTCGAGTCCTATTTCTTTACCGGTTTTTATTAACACACTTGTATTTAGTTGCATGGTTTCCGTGTCTTCACGTAGCAGTACCAAATCATCGGCATACCCCAAAACCGGAATCTTATCACCCATATTTAAACCTTTCTAGATACACGTCACCTTTTCTTTGACACATTCTAAAGCTATATTAAATATAACAGGTGATAGGGAGTCGCCCTGTTTAGAACCCGATCGCACCTCAAATCTCTCGGAGTTCTAACTTTATGGAATGCTTCCGACAAACACATCTCTACTAGATTTACTAACTTTCTAGGTATTTCCTGTTCAATAATGAGGTTATACAGCTTCTGATGGTGTATGGAATCATAAGCCTTTTTAAAATTGATATAAAGTTCTAGGTGGTTTCAATCATTCCTTTCTGACAGAACTCGAGCTGTCACTATTCCTAACCATCCTCTATCTTCCTTTCGAGCCCTCTCGGCAGGTGTGGCCCAGGGTTCAAGCATTTCTCCTCTTCTTTTTAATTGTTATATCAACAACCTTCCCAACTCTATCCATCACTCTTCCCACCACCTATACGCTGACGATTTCCAGATCTATTTATCCTTCTCTCCCTCCAATTCACTAGTAGCATTTGCCAATATTCAGGAAGACCTTGATGGAATCAGTGCCTGGGCAAACCTGAATAAACTAATGCTAAATCCTACAAAAACTCAGGCCATCCTAATTGGTTCCAATTCCCTTCTCAGATCCTATACCACATTTCCGAGTCTCACCTTAAATGATCATCCAATCACCTTCACTTCCTCTGTCAATAACCTGGGTATTACCATTGACCAAACCCTTTCCTGGAAACCCCATATTGCCCAAATTTCCCGAAGAACAATAAGTACCCTGAAATACTTCAATCGCTCCCGCCATCTTCTTCCACTTTCCATCCGTAATCTCCTTGTATCCGTACTTATTTTCCCCCACTTTGACTATTGCTGCTTAGTATATGGTGGCCTCCCGACGATGCTTGAGGACAGGCTAAAACGCATCATGAACATATTTTTAAGATTTGTCCTCTGCACTCCGAAGAGGTCTCATGTAACCCATTTTTACGGCGAGTTAAAGTGGCTCCTTCCCCGAATCCGCAGACAATATTTCCTAGGATCATACCTTTACCAAATCATTAGATCCCAACACCCTCCATACATTCATAGTCTCCTACAGTTTAAATCTTCAGTCCACACTCTTGAAACAAGATCGCGCCATTCCGACCTTTACTTTCCTACCCATATAACTAAAACTTTTGATCGTTCCTTCCTGGTCCGCTCCTCTATTTTCTGGAATTCTCTACCTACTCATATTCCCCATGCTGCTTCTCTCTCCTCATTCAAATCTCAACTTTTCCAATACCTTTTATTATCCCAAAAAGATGCTTAAATACAGTGATTCTTATGTTCCTAATATTACACTTTGAAAGAAAAGTAATATATGTTCTTTATTTAAACGCTGTTATATTTTAATTTATTTTTAATTTTGTTCAACCCAATATTTTTCAAGAACTGTTTTTATTTTATTTTATCATATCATATTTTTATATATATGTGTGTGTGTGTGTGTGTGTGTGTTGTGTGTGTGTGTGTGCGTGCGTGCGTGCGTGCGTGCGTGCGTGCGTGCGTGCGTGCGTGCGTGCGTGTGTGTGGATATTCGTGTGTGATATGAAAACTCGAATTAACCCATCTGTGTAATAAGTAATTAATTTTGTTCCTTCTGTCTGTTGGCCAGACATGTTGTATATTTAAATTGTACAATTCTGTTATTCTTAAGGGACCCAGTCCAGAATAAAAATTATTTTCTATTCTATTCTAAAGTTGATGGACTACACTATTGTATTCTAACTTTTTCTCTAATATTTGCCATAATATTTGATCGATAGACCGAATATTTGATCAATAGATTTAAATTTAATGCATATTAATTTATTGATTTAAAAACATTATTTTCAGTTGTAATGAGTGCAATGCAGGCTTTGACCACCTGTTCTTACTGAAAAGGCATCAAAGAGGTCATGTGCTACACCTGTGCCCGGTGAAAACTTGTATAGAAGCATTTAAAAACTGGTCCAGCCTGAGGAAGCATTTAAAGTCGCATCCTTACGGTGAGAAAAATTAAGTGATATTTCTTGTATTATATTGTCAGTAAGGTTGTGAAACCCAAATAACTTTGAAACATTTTCATTCAGGGTTATTTTACTATTTCATTACTACATTATTATTTATGGTTCATTGTTGATTTTTTTCCTTTTCATAGTGTATCGATGTATCTTAATATTAGTATCTATTTTTTTTATTCATATTATTTATGATACTGCGATTTATCGGATGAGGCTACAGTGGGAGTTCTTAATTTTGCCTATTCAGGATATTAGAATAGGGATCTTTAACTAGTATCTGACATTACACAGACTTTGGATCATCATTTTATGTCCTCTCAGAAGGGTGGCATAACCAAGGATTTGTTACTCCCATTAAAAATTCTTAGGGTCAGTTGTTGTTAGTTTGGGTTTTGAGGCGTATCAAAGCCTTTATTTTGATTGTTTATTCTAGTATCTAAGTGTAATTTAAAAAAAAAATCATAATAAACTAAAAGAATTAATATATAATAGAGTTTGTCCCGCATGATTATTTTATTGAATTATTATTTTTATGTATAATGTTGTAAAATAAATTCATAGCGTTTTCTAAAAAAGGATTAGTTAAGATGCTTTTATGCATTAGTTTTAACTGAGATTCTTTATCTTTATGTGGTATTTTGCTCACCCAAAATGGAAGAGAAAAAAAATTAATTTTCATCATTTAATGATTATTTATTTCCGTTAAGGAGAATCCGCTGCGCAGACCATTAACAAAATTTGCAGTGTTTACGGTGATGATACCGTAGGAGAAAGCACCATCCCTAAGTGGTTTGCTAGGTTCAGAACCAAAAACTTTTACTTGGAACAGGTGAAGAGCTCGGGTTGTCCTTCAACTGTTGACGGACAGAATTAAAAAATTACATGCAAGATGCAGCATGTAGTAGATCATAACAGATTATATATATATGATTAAAAATATTTACAAGAATCTGAAGTTTTTATTGAAATCATCAGTAAAAAACGCTACGAACTTATTTTGCAACCCAGTACATCCCTGTATTTTATTGAGCATACTTTTGAAAAAAATTTTGACCATGTACAACTCCTTTTTTGGCTTTCTTTGTCCTCGAAGACCTTTATATCGTTCAGTGACCTTCTGTAGGTTTCTCTATCCAAACAGTCCGAATCCTTCAGTCCTGCTGAATCCATGTCGACTCTGATCTGCTTGAAAAACCCCGTTGTGTTCTTGTGATGGTGGAATCGGAAGATTTCCTGGTTTAACCTTTCAGGGCTGATCCTCACCGTGTGTCCTTAGAATTTAAGTCTTCTTAACCTCATGTCGGTCTCCAGGCTTTTGTTGTTACCGTATATTTATTTGTCGGGCTTGAGCCTGTATCCTTCGGGTGACGTTGTATTATTTATCATTAATATATGTTTCTTTGGAATAATTAATTTCCATCTTTATTTCATTTTCAGAAGAGTTCTTTTCTAAATGATATATACAAGCCTGTGATATACTATTATTTTATAATATATTTGAAACTATGTTGCTACCAATCTAGCATGTCTTATTAAGATTTTCTTGATTGAATGATGAATATTCAACTTATCTTCTGAAAAGTTTATATTTGATATGTGTGTGGTTTTTTAACACTGGCCTTTGATATGAAGATTATAGTTCGTATTAAATATGCTTTCATAATAGTCACTTGTTCCTAAATGTCTAATCAGTAAACATTTCATATATTTTATAGATTATGTTTGTGCTTACTGCAAGAAAGGTTATCGTAACAAACAATTTTTGGAGGCGCATATCATCCGACACATGAACAGAACGTTAAGGAAACAGTCAGAGCTGAAAAAGTTTTCTTGCAACATTTGCGAGGCAACTCTTGTAGGCAAAGTATGTTCTTATAATTTTATAAATAGATTACGTAGATACCTTTTCAAGTTTAATTAATAATAATTAGTTTTTTTTACTCTGTTTTAATTGATTCTAAGCATTTATGTTAATGTTAGTAATCCTTAGTGTGCTTATTTATTGATTTTTTTAATGAAGGATCAGATGGTTCTGGTAGCACTCAACAAATTATTATAAAATTATAAAAAAACATTAATAAACTTTTATATTATACTTTAATTATTCAGAAATAATAAATGATTTGCATAGATTTTTATTATAATAATTACTTATTCTTTCTTTTTATGATTTTTAGCTATTTTTTTTCACTAACTAATATTGTAATGTTTAGGCTTCACTGAGGCGACACATCAAAAGGATACATGAAAAAACCGGTGACAAAAAATTCAGAGCTTCGACCGAGTTCCAAAAAAACGAGAGCACCGCGTAAAGACAAGGGCATCCCCAAAAAATCCTTTGCAAGCGTCCTCTCAAGGTTAACAGTGCCAAAATTTATCGATGATAAACTAGTCAAAGAAGAACCTGCAGAAGACATTGTAAGGATTATTATACATGATATTGTAACATGATCGGAATCATAGATTGATCAATAATTGCTTCCTTTAGCTCAGAATCTTATTACTGTTGAAATGTTGTTAATTATTTAAGATTTATTGTTCAGTATTATTTATATTTTTTTAAAGATGTCATTTTTCGTTTCCGAAAGTATGAGATTAAGTTTACTGTACATAAAAATAAAGTTGTTGTTTATTTAATCTCTTGTTTTTTTTCTGTTGGCTTTATAGACCATTTGCTGCTTGCCATTATATGACCATTATTGCCATTGTATGAAAATATAGCCCTAGCAATCCAAGAAACTGCTAATTGCCTCCAGTTCTGTACCACAACTGCTGTCAAATTCAAATTAATTAACTACACAAACCCTTGGTACGACAGCGAATGTAAATCCGCGAAATATAATATAAAAGGAAAATTTAAAGCTCTTAAAGAAAGTGGATATGATATCAACATTAGATCGGAATACCTACAAGCAAAAAGTATCTATAGAAACCTATGCAAAAAAAAAGAAAGCGGAATATAAACATAACTTAATAGAGGAATTGGGTAACTATAAAGATTCAAAAAAGTTTTGGCACACAGTCAATCGTTTTAGAATTAAAAAATCTACATCCAATCCGATACCTCCCGAAATATGGAGTGAATATTTCAAAAATTTCTACGGACAAAGGTCTATAAGCCTTCATCTGAAATTAACAACAACAGACCCAATATTAGATCGGGAAATCACACTAAATGAATTAACCGCATCATTAAATAAAATAAAATCTGGTAAATCCCCTGGACCTGATAATATTCCGAATGATTTTCTCAAAAACCTACCTCAAAACTGGCAGTTATACTTAGTATCTTTATTCAATAGAATCTTGACTACTGAAAACATACCTAACAACTGGACAAAATCAAATATAACGATGATATATAAAAAAGGAGACATACATCAACCCGAGAATTACCGGCCAATTTCCTTAATGAACAGTCTTCTGAAAATTTTTACTCAAATTTTGTTAGACCGATTAACAACATGGGAAAATGAAAAAGGAATTTTACCGGAAACACAAAATGGATTTCGGAAAGGAAGATCTTGCCTCGATAACTTATTCCTAATGAATGCGTTAACACAACTGAAATTAGAATACTCAGACAGTGATTTATTTGTTATCTTCATTGATTACAGAAGAGCTTTCGACAGTGTAAATCATAATATTCTATGGTACAAATTAAAATTGCTGGGAATAAGTGGAAAAATCATTCGGCTTATAAGAAATCTTTATGAACTGGCCGCAATAAGAATAAAAACAGATGGATCGCTCTCTGATGAAATAGCCGTGACGAAAGGAGTATTACAGGGAGAAGTTCTATCCGCTTACCTCTTTTGTTTATATATATCCGATATGGATTATTACTTCTCTAAAAAAGGCGCTACCGGTATTCAGCTGAATTCGAAATTTAATGTATTGAGCTCTTATTACGCATATTCTCATATTCCTACGTCGATACTAATAAAAAACTGGAAATTCTTTCTTCATATGCCAAAGAAAATTATCTAGAAGTAAATCGTTCAAAAACAAACATAATCTTCTTCCATAAAGGAAAACAGAAAAAACTGAAAAACTTCTATTATGATGGAGAACTAATGGAAACAGTAACATATTACACATATCTGGGCGTTCCTTTATCCTCTTCTGGTCTCTTCTATGAGGCCTGTAAACACGCTCAATCTAAGACAGCCTGCGCGATAGGTACAGTTATTGATATCTGTAGAAGGTATCATGGGAAAGTAGGAGACGATTAAACGAAGCCATTACTACTAGTTCACTTTTCTACGGTATAGAAATTTGGGGTCTCAGGTATCTAGACGCTATAGAGAAAGCACAGTTAAATTACTTTAAAAGGTTATTTAATTTAAATAGAAACATTCCTTTTTGGCTCTTAAGATTAGAATTTGGGCTTGAACATTCCACGACAAAAATAATAAAATGTGTCCTGAGATTCATACAGAAAATACTTATCATGCCAGACGATAGAATACCCAAAATCTGTTTTATGATACTTAGAGAAAAACATAACAATCGACCATCTGCAAAATATAACTGGTTTACCCAAATATATAATATTTTAGATAAAGCAGATAGCTCAGAGATACTTTTTGAAAATAACCCATCTACTCTACAAAGCAACAGTACAGTAATAATTGAATCATTTAAGAAATTACTACACAACAAAGATATCGAATCGTTAAGATCGAGTCAATACAGCCCTTTCTACAATAGTCTTTACCAACAAACTTCACACAGCCACAGTTATCAAACCATTCATAATATTCCGTTTAAGATGTTAAAAATAATAATATAAGCTCGCCTCTCTGGAAAATACCATATTAAATTCTCTCATGCAAACAATACCTACAATATTAACCCCAAAGAAATCTGCATAATATGTAATATGAACACATATGAAACCATACACCACTTAATAGCAGTCTGTCCAATATATTCTGCACTTCGAAACTACTACATCCCTCACGCTAATAACATACCAGAAAGCCTATTTCCTACAATATTAACTATTAATGACCCTATTAAAATCAAACTACTCTATTATTATTTAGTTAGTACCTTAAAACTAAGATCATTTGTAATAAATGAGTAATATTTATTAACAATTACGAGCTACATTAGAAAATAATCAACTATTTATAAAATTAATAGTACTGTACCTAGTTAATGTTTCATAATAATTCCTATGTAATAGATAATGTTTGCACTATTGCAAAGAACTATTATAATCCATAATCTGGTTTCACACAACTCTTTTAACTATATTTATATATCAGTGTTCATTTAAAATCCTAATATTTAATATTCATTCACTCCGATGTTAATTTAAAATGTATTTATGTATATATATAGCTATATGTATTAAAAATTTGTATTTCAATGACTATTTAAAATCTAAAATACTTTAATACTTCTATATAAGATATAAGAAAAAAAAAAAAAAAATTATATAAACCTGTATAATTTGTTACTTTCTGTTTATTTTGTTTATTCTACTATGCTGTTTAATACTTATCTATTATCCTATTGTGATTTGTTGCGTTTCATGTTTATTACTTCTGTTTTCCGCATGAGATGTCCTGCCCATCTCATGATCTCATGTAAATATTATGTTTTGATTTTGTATACCTAACGCAGAGAAATTAACTTTATATTTTCATATAAATAAAGACTTTTATTATTATTATTATTATTATGTTTATTACTTATAATTGTTATTAATTGCTGTTTGTTATGTATAGACCGACCAGACTCTATTTGTATGGGGAACCCCCAAAGACAAATAAACTCATTCTATTCTATTCTATTCTATTCTAGACCATTTGCTGTAAACTGTGGCTTTGCTTGAGAATATTTCGTTTCATGTTGATTTAAATGTATTTATGCACATTTATACTTCTTTCAATCAATAAGTTACTCTTTTTTTGCTTAATGAAAAAATAATTATTTAGCACCAGATCCTAATTTTATTCTGTTAAAAGTTACGTTTTCCCACCAAAAGAGGTTGGTATAACTATATTTGTTCGATGCCTTTTAATTTTTAACATTATGTATATTATCAAAACTCATTTGCAATGTAAATCTGGATTTATCCCATTCGTGGGTGAAGCTTTTTCACTAAAAAAAAAAAAAAAATCATTTCAAAAATCCAATTAAAACTTTATGTGTTTCCACGGGAACTTAGATACAAAACATGGTCCTAGCAAACACAAGAAATAGTCCAATATACTGTATATAAGATATTTATTTGAAGTAAGGAAGGTGAGGAAATAAAATTAATAAATAAATTAAAAAAAAAATAAAGATATAAAATCTGGAGCAGGCAACACATGACTTTCACTCACCTTTGTTGTTAAAATAGATTAAAGAATTTTCAAATAGATTTAGAGATAAAAAGGAGTGAAACTAATAAAGAATTAGTTAACTTGAATTTGTATAGAAACATATGTATTATTAAAAAATTGATTATATTATTATCAAAAACAATCAGTTAGTTTTATCAGTTTTTCACTAATCTTTATTAACTTTTACAAGCTTTTGTGTAAGAAAATATTGTTTCTAAAATCTTTAGCTTTCTAACTCTATATTATACATGTATATTACTGTTCTTATTTTCAAAAACACAATTGCTTAAAAAAATATTTTTGCTCTTTTCTCCTTTAGTTGGTTATCAAATTCATTCAACTTGTATATTTAGCTTTTTTTAGCAATGTTTATCAGATGATAAGATTATTTTATAGAATCTATAAAATTAAAATACTTAAGAGGATGAAAATTTAAAATATCGGCATTTAACCCCTGTGTGACTATTTCAATCAGAATGAAACCTGCATGATATTAAAAACCACTAAATTTTATATCGATATAGCGAGTTTAATCAAAATTGTTAGAGCCGTTTTAGAGAAAACCGGATAAAGGCGCAAAATGTATGGTATAAAGTAGCACTTCTGGTCAGCTGATTTTAATGAAAAAGTTGCTGTAACATCTTGGGTGTATAGTTTTCTTAAATATGAAATTTCAGTTTTGTACGTCTTTTCGTTTTTGCTCTAGACTTACCACATACAGACATACACACCTTTTTTCGGGACTGTTATTTGGACTCAGGAGACCTCAAAATGTGTAATTCCATTGAAAACTGGAATACTTTCCCATACTATATATTTCATATATAGGTAAGTGAAAATAAAAAAGTAGTGAAGAAACTATAGAAATTTATATACTATATCCTTAATACTTATATTTTCTTTATTATTATATTTTATATATATTTCAAATTGTAATATTGTAGCTACTGGAAAAGACTGTCTAAAACCTGTGAAAAATTGTTGCTCTCACGAGCGGTATCTAGCACCTGTTTTGGTAACTAGGTGCTCCAAGCTTGCCGCCTTTTTAAATTAAGGTCATGCTACACTGTGAGAGAATAATGAGAGTGACAACTTTTCCATTTTTTATTATGGATGTGAATACTATGAGTATTGTTTTAAAAAAATCTATTTATCTCACAAAGTGGCCATGAATACGCACTTGTGAGTACAAATGTTACTTAAACAATGAATGTTTTATACTATTATTGATAAAAATCACCAGAACCATATCGTCCTTCATTATATACATGTTGTCAACATTAAGTAATCATCATTCATATTCATTAAATCAGAGCATTCAATAGCAAAATTAAGAAATAGATGGATCAATAAAACAATAGTCCTTAAATCAGAAAGTTCAAAAGCAAATTCAAGAAATAGATGGGTCAATATAAATAAATAAAATAAAAATTCGAGTTTGAGATTCAAAGGCATTTTATTATTATTATTATGTACAAAAAAAGTTTACAAATAATAACTGACACAGAATCAGATGTTAAAGCATCAACTACCCAAACTGAGGTACCTGTTGTTGGGGCCTCGTTAATCCCAATGCTTCCTTGTCAAAGTTTCAGTTGTAATCTGTAAAAAAAAAAAAAAAAAGAAAAATTAAAACATTAATTAATTAAATTGATGAATTAAGTTTTATTTTAGTTGTTAGAACTATTTAAAGTCTATTTATAAGTATAAGGAATGTTTTTGTTATGTTCATAATCAAATTAAGTTCAATTAAGCAATTTTATATTCTCTAAAGTGGTTTATTTTTAAATGAGACTTTGATTTCCAAAAGGTACAATATTCATTCTAGGAAATTTGACATGAAATGTAAAATCTCTCATATAAATATAATTAAACAGATTTATTTGACTCTTTTCATTAAAATCTATAAGTTTTTTTACTTTATTAATAAACATTACTTTTACATCATGGAAGGAAATGTTTTAGAATGATTTGGAACAAAATAAAATGTGTAATCAGTGCAATATGAATATGAATTTTTCAAGTATTTTTGTAATAGCTAATCTCTGACAACAAATTTTATTTACCATTTAAATGCTTGCTCGCTGCACAGTGTTTACAACCGAGGAATCCTGTGAAGACCTATGTCCCAAGCTGTTGACAGCTATGGAACTGTAGGATCTATCAGAGGTCTCATCTTCGGCATCGAAATCAACAGAGTACCTCAAACCGGTTACAACCTGAAAAAATAGAAAAAAAAATTAATATAGCCATTGCTTGATAAAGTTTTAACCTAAGACAAGTTCATTTTTTTAAACTATAGGTAGCGCTTTATATACTTATAGAAACAATAACAGCTGCTATCTACAGTTTGTTTATTTATTTAACCTCAAAATTATGCTACTTTGTCAAATTGGATGATGTTATAATGGGAAAACTAAATTTTTCCTATCCAGGTTTATTTAGAATAGTGATCCTTAACAAGAAATTAAAATCAGATAGGCTTGGGACCACCATTTTACATCCCCTATGAAAGACAGCAAAACCATGGATTTTTTGTAACCTTTGAAAAATTCTAGGACCATCTGCCGGTTTTCAACAAGCGATCTTAGGTATATAAGACTGTTTTGCTTGCCACTATACCACAGGTAACCCCTTAAATATATTTTAATGTTTTACTTAGTAATAATTCTCTTTAATTTAATTATCTATTTAATTGATGGCAATTCATAACTTTTATTCAAATGAAACTTAAATCTCAACAACTTATGTAGGGTTTAGTACATATTCATACATTATCAATTTAATTTCTAAGAACAGATATTTTTCTTAAAGTTTTGTGAATTATTTTACAGTTTCAAAGCTTCATTGTAGTAATCTGAACATAGCAGAATCTATTTATTTATCAAGTATCTATGTTTCTCTTTGAGGATGGCATGTATATAAATTTCGGAAATTTATTTTATGGAATAAAAGTTTAATTTTTCTTTGAATATTATTTTTAAACTTTGGGATAGTTTTATTTATATTCAATTCAAAACGGTAATTATATTTGGGGAAAAAAAAATTGTTGCTCTACAAATCATGAAGGGTCTTGGAATTAGTACATGTAGAGTCTTACTGATTCTAGACCAATGGCAAGGCAAAAAGACTATTAGACCAAGATCACGCTCAGTTGTCAGGTATTCTTACCCTAAGTTTTTGGTACCAACATTATAGAGACTGAGTGTGCCATCATGATGCTCCCTTACATTAGAGATTTTTCTAATTTGCTATCTTATTCTATCTATTAATTAATAATAATGAGATTATTTTCTTACATCAGAAGATGTGTTGTTGACTTTAACTAGAGAGATTTTTTCGTTTGAGTGCCATTTAGCACTCAATTTGCTAAGTGTCCTTCTCAAACGCTGCCTGATTTCAGAATCATGTGATTTTGAAGAATCATGGCAATCATCGCAGAACTGAAATGAAGATTACTAGGATTATTTAAATATTTTGATATATAATTATAATTATTATTGAATATAATTAATTTTTTTTTTAAACATTTTTGAAACACCTACCTGGGGTTGAAGTCGGCTATGGATGTCAGTTACTTCTTTCTCCTTCATCCAGACTTCCGACAAATTATGAGCAACGTTCAAATGAGAATTCTGAAATTGATAATAAAAGTTTTATTAAAAGGTTGATAAAAATATAAAATTAGCTAAACTTGACTATAGACTAGATTATAAGTTAAGATATATAGAAATTATAATCCTTTAAAGATAGTTGGATTAGGAAAGTGTCAGACATTTCAATTTATAGTTCTTATTGAGATAAAAATATTAAGATATTAGAAGAAAATTAATTGAAAAAAACATTTTTCTTATCTTTCAAAGATTTATTGAAAGATTAAACTTTTTTTTTCTATCAAGACACCTTACTTTCTTTTAAAAAATATAACAATTATATTTAAATAGATCATTTCAATTTTTAATGTGAATATAAAATTAACATCGTTCAATTTTTCAGATAAATTAAAACATATGGTTAAAAAAATAACCAAATTACTGTGCAAAAATGAATAAATCCATAAATAGTTACCATGGTAATATTAATAAAATATATATGAATGAATATTAAGTAAGTAAAACCCCTTAAACCTAGCAAGTAATTAAATTAGCATTGTGGATAATTTTTCAATTTTAATTTTATTTTGAATAGGGGTATTCAAAATAACTCCAAAATGAATTTTATAAAGTTAGATATATAAGAATATTATTTTGGAAGTACAAAGATATGAGATCAATTATATATTTTTATTTTGTCTGTATGCTTGGGTAATTGTGCATCTCTGTTTTATCCCTCATATTTGTGTAATTAAATTTGAACAGCAGATTTAAAGTAAGTGCTAATAATATAGCACTTCTTTAATATTATATTATTAATATAATAAAATAAATTAATCGTATTTATTTATTGTGGTTCTTAGTTGGAATATAATTAAGTTTTCTGTATACTAATGAAATGAGAAATATGCGGGAAAAGTAAAAAAAAAAAATCATATTTTGAAAGTTAAATATACAGTTTAAATTAAATAAATGATAGAAATATGTCAGCTGATTTGTAGTTAAGAAAAAAAAAAAATCTTGCAATCAAGTGTATGAATATATGTATAGTTTTTAATTGAATTAAAATTTGTTTAGATGGTAACTGCAGTTGTTAATTATTTCCATTTTTTTAAATTTAGCATGAGATGTTTTCTTTGACCTGATGCGCTTGTGCAGTGCAGGCTTAGAAGATTTCTGTTTGGGCTTTGCGTACTGCGAAGACGCGAGCGCATGCGCAGAAGGTTGGATTAACACATTATTTTAAAAATCACACGTTTAACTATCAAATTGGTGGAGTCAAGTCATCGAAAGAAAAAAAATAAAATAAAAACAAATATATAAAAATTCTTAGCACTTCCTTAAAAACATTGTAAATTAAAGCACAAAGGTTTATTTTTTTCATAATTTGAATAATTATGTGTACATACTAGCTATGTAGGTATTTAACTTATATTTGTCAACACTGTCAATTTATGTTCAAGAAATATTGGCTATCATGAATGCTTAGTTCAAAACGCAATATCTTCGCTAATTCTTAACCGATTTCAGTGGTTTTCGTTTTGTTTAGTTGGGAATTTAATTCTATATTATACAAAACAGAATTGAATATTGCAATATTACCTGTTCATGAGTGTTGTTGACCTTCCCATGGACAGGTCCATTCGAACCGTCACTAACCCCAAGACTGCTCTTTCTAGAAGACGCCTGGCTTCCGCCTCTGGAAGTTGAAGACATCTGGAGGAACAGTTGAAGGATAACATTAATACCATTGAAACATAATCATGGAGTGAATAATTTTGAAGGGGTGTTTCGAATTCCTACTCACCATCGCTAAGTTAGCATGTTCAAGCCCAAGTAGGAAACCCATTTTGGAGAACTCTGAACGATTACTTGGTACCTCACAGTAATCAGTCACAAGATACTAGAGAATGATCTTGGAAGGCAGTTGTAAGCTTATATACTCCGCCTTCTCAAGTGTTTACGGCTGATAAGGGGTTTCGGGAGATGTGACACCTGATTCATGGGATAAAATTATACAATTTATGACATTGATAGCACATTATTAAAAGATTAAAACACATTAATGCTCAAAAATAAAATAAATGTGGTGTACTGCGAAAATAAAGCTTTTGATGGATGTTGGGTAATAATAAAATAAATAAAGTTCGAAATAAAAAGTTATTTTAATTAAATAAAAAACGGTAGGAAACACAATTAAAATGATGAAAAATGAGAAATAAAAAATAAGCTTCTTTAGAATAAATTAAATTAAAAAAAAAAATGTTTTTTAAATCCACACACACAAAATTTTTCAAGATCCTACCACAAAACAACAAGGTACACACGATGCACACAATGCAGGTAATTGGTTGGTTACCTCAGTGTTGCAGGTAAAAAATTAATATTAATAATTAAATTACTTTCCACCTGGCAACACTGAGGGACCTGAAAAACCGTCGTGTAACCTCCGTGTTGTGATTGACCGTGCAACCGTTACATCACTTCCCCCCAATGACCTCGTCACAGAAGCGAACAGGGAGTCGGATGCGACGTCCTCTTCGAGTTGTTTTGTCCGATGAGGGTTGGTCAGCTTCTGTGGCGGGGGCGTTGTCAGTTTGTGGAGGTTGCTGTCGCGATGTAGTCGGTGGTGACGTGGCTGGAGAGGTTGGGTCTTCCAAGGTGTAGGCCGGCTTCAGGCGGTCCACGCTTACGGTCTTCTCTCCGGAGGCGAGCAGGATCACAAAAGTCTTCTCCCCTCTCTCGATCACAAGGTGAGGTCCAGAGTAGGGAGGAGTTAGTGGTTTCCTGGCCGTGTCGTCTCGTAAGAAGACGTGTGTGCATGTCCTTAAGTCCTTCGGAGTGAAGGTTGGCCCTTGACTAGGTCTATGCGGGGCAGGCTGCAGGTGCTTCAAGTGTTCCCTTAGCCTACGCAGAAATCCATCAGGCTCCTCTGGTTTTGTAGTCGATTCCAACAGTTCCCCAGGAAGTCGCAGGGGTTGACCATACGTCATTTCTGCGGCGCTTGTGCAGTTGTCATCCCTAATAGCTGCTCTCAAGCCGAGGAGGACTGTGGGCAATAGTTCCGTCCAAGATCTTGAGGTAATGAGATGTGCAGTTAGGGCTGCCTTTAAAGTTCTATGCCATCTCTCGATAGCGCCGTTGCACTGAGGATGGTACGCAGTGGTCCGACATCGCCGAGTTCCTAGGAGGTTCAGCAGTTTCGAAAAAAGTTCGCTCTCGAATTGGCGGCCTTGATCCGTTGTGATGCGTGTTGGGACGCCAAATCTGGAAATCCAGGATTTGTAGAGCGCTGATGCAACCACTGTAGCGGAGATATCCTCAATCGGTTCAGCTTCCGGCCAGCGGGTGTACCGATCTGCCATAGTAAGGCAATAACGTTTATCATCCGATGTCGGTAGAGGTCCGATTATATCGACATGAATGTGCTCAAATCGACCAGCTGGAGCGAAGATGCCGGGAGGTGAAACGGTGTGTCTATGGATTTTTGAGCGTTGACAAGCGATGCAGCTTCGGGTCCAAGTCGTTATGTCAGAATTCATATTCGGCCAGAAGAATCTCTGAGACACCAGGCGGCGTGTCCCTCGGATTCCAGGGTGGCTGAGCTCGTGAATCTTCTTAATGATGTTCTGACGCAGAGAAGTAGGAACATATGGTCGGGCTTTCGAAGTTGTGAAGTCACAAAGAAGTGGCTTGTTCGAGTGCGGGAGTTCGACAAGTTTCAAATGCAGGTTCGGGTTCCGAAGTAACTCGGGAATCAGCGGGTCTTCCTGCTGGGCTTCGACAATGCTCTCCATGTCATCCGGACTGCGAATTTCCTCTAATCTTGACAAAGTATCGGCCACTTTGTTTTCTTCTCCCGAAACATGTCGGATATCGCAAGTGAACTGGCTAATGAAGTTCACATAGCGAATCCGCATGGGTGTTGCTGTTCCGGGCTTCTGATAGAAGGCATAAACCAGAGGTTTATGGTCAGTGAGAATACTGAAAACCCTTCCTTCGATGCAAGGCCTGAAATGCTTGACTGCATTAAAGATAGCGGTGAGTTCGCGGTCGTAGGTGGAGTATCCTTGTTGAGCTGCCGTAAGAGCTCTTGAGAAGAATCCTAAGGGTCTCCAATGTTGTCCTTCTCGTTGTTGAAGAACTGCTCCCATCGCTGTGTTGGAAGCATCACAAGCGAGAGAGACTTCAGCATCAGACG
Source organism: Piezodorus guildinii (assembly GCA_023052935.1). NCBI lineage: Eukaryota > Metazoa > Arthropoda > Insecta > Hemiptera > Pentatomidae > Piezodorus > Piezodorus guildinii. Next base: position 182,332,225 of record CM041292.1, on the reverse strand, counting down.
ATGGATGCGCGAGTGTGACTGCTTCTCGAATGTTCTGCTGGCATCTGGCGAAGGCTTCTTCAGCTTCAGGAGTCCATTCGATTGGCGTTCTATCATTCTTCTTACTGTTGCCAATCAGAGCATGTAGAGTGCGCTGAACTTCTGCTGCCTTGGGGAGGCATCTTCTGTAGAAGTTGATCATCCCCAGAAAGCGTCGAAGATGGCCCTTGGTAGCAGGACGTGGAAATTCGGCGATTTCGTCGACCTTACTCGGGAGAGGTTTGATGCCCTGCGAGGTAACAAGGAAGCCAAGAAACTCGACTTCGTCCTTGCAGAACGTCGACTTGAGCGGGTTGATAGTCAATCCATGCTGGTCCAGTCGTCTAAAGACTTCTTCCAAGTGGGTGCGATGTTCTTCCTCCGACGATGAAGCTATCAGAATGTCATCCAGATAGACGAAAGCATACGGTAGGGCGAGAATGCTGTCCATCAAGCGTTGAAAGGTCTGCGCTGCGTTGCGGAGTCCGAAGCACATCACCTTGAATTCGAAGAGGCCGAAAGGAGTGATAACTGCAGTCTTCGGGACGTCTTCTTCAGCAACAGGTATCTGGTAGTATGCCCGTTTGAGATCCACCTTACTGAAGATTGTCTTTCCAAAGAGGTTGGTGTTGAGAGATTGGATGTTAGGAACGCTGTATCTATCAGGCACAGTCTGGGCGTTGAGACGGCGGTAGTCTCCACAAAATCTCATTGAGCCCTCCTTCTTTGTTACTATGAGGAGTGGGCTAGCCCAGGGGCTACTTGAAGGCCTGCAGATTCCCTCATCTACCATCTTCAGGAATTCTTCCCTGGCGGCGTTGTATCGCTCAGGTGGAAGGCGCCTGGCTTTGGAGGTGACTGGAGCTCCCTTCGTTTCAATAAAATGCTTGATTGCATGCTTCGCCTCCTGTGGTACCGTAGATGGGCGAGTTATAGCTGGGTATTTGCGTAAAAGCTCATAATACCACTCGCCACTAGGTACAGAATAAACGGAAGGTGTGTTGTTATGTTTAAGACTGCCCTTGGATGTGAGACCTGTCTTGGCGTCTACGAGCTGTCGGTCCTTGAGATCGACCAGGATGTGGTGAAAGAAGAGGAAGTCTGCTCCGATGATCGGGTTGTTGACGTCGGCGATGATGAAAGACCACCGAAGAGGGCGACGAAGACTAACGTTAAGTATCTTCTTCACTTCACCATAGGTCTTTATCGGTGTACCGTTGGCTGCAAAAAGGGTGAAATTGGCGGGTGTTTTTCGATCTAGTCTCCGTGCTGGGAAGACCGATATTGACGCTCCAGTGTCGACTAAATATCGTTCTCCAGTTGCTATGTCCGCGACGAATAATCGGCGGTGGTTGATATCAGCGACGGAGTCCGCCTTCTCAGTCGCTGAGATTAGTTTCCCTTTTGCGATGGTTTCCAGCTGCAGGGTTGTTGGCATTTCTTAGCCTTCTCCCGGAAGTTGCGGTGGTAGTAGCATAGTTTACGACTTTTGCTACGCGATCGGTTCCGTCCTTGGTCACGAGATGTCGATCTGCTCCTTCTTAAGCTAGCCATTTCGTTTTGGAGCTCATTTATTTGCAGGCTCAGCTTCTCGAATTTCTCCTCAAGTTGAGTTGCGAAGGAAGAAGAAGAAGAACGGGGTTGCGGTGTGTGTGTGGTCACCTGACTGACACTGGACTCATATACCTCAGCTATGCGGTCGGCAATCTCTGCCAGCTTATCGAGGGATGTTTCCGAAGTTACAGCCAGTGTTGCTTGCATCCTTTCTGGTAGTGCTTTTAGCCACATATTCCTAAGTAATTCGGGGGAAACAGAACTGCCTGCCAGCCGTTTTAATTCATTTAAAAATTGAGATGGCCGTTCCCCGTCGGCGAGGTGCTTGTCCTCCAATAAACGCCTAATACGCTGATTTTCGGACTCGGCGTAAGTGGAAATAAGCCTTTCCTTAAGGGCTTCATATGGCTCTGTAGGTGGGTTTTTCACCAAGTCGGAGACTTGTTTTAGAATTTCAAATTCTAAATTCGCCACCACTATTTGAAATTTTATTCTTGAGCTCACGACTTTTGATGTAGCAAATACAGCATCGGCCTGGCAAAACCATAATTCTGGGTCAGCCCTCCAGAATGTAGGGATTCTAATATTAGTATGTGCACTAGCACTTACCTCTAAATCTGCTGGCTTCTTATCCATCTTTTCCGTCATCACGTCGGGGTCACCACTTTGATGGATGTTGGGTAATAATAAAATAAATAAAGTTCGAAATAAAAAGTTATTTTAATTAAATAAAAAACGGTAGGAAACACAATTAAAATGATGAAAAATGAGAAATAAAAAATAAGCTTCTTTAGAATAAATTAAATTAAAAAAAAAAATGTTTTTTAAATCCACACACACAAAATTTTTCAAGATCCTACCACAAAACAACAAGGTACACACGATGCACACAATGCAGGTAATTGGTTGGTTACCTCAGTGTTGCAGGTAAAAAATTAATATTAATAATTAAATTACTTTCCACCTGGCAACACTGAGGGACCTGAAAAACCGTCGTGTAACCTCCGTGTTGTGATTGACCGTGCAACCGTTACAAGCTAATCTCACTTAACTTCGAGCTTAAGATCCAGTTTAATTTATTTAGAGAATGGCGTGGGCTAGATGGTTGGAGCACTAGAGTTCGAATCTCGAATGTGGCAGAATAATTAATTCAGTTATTTCACGCTACCCGAGGGTTGGGAGACACCCTTCTGAAACATCCAATTTCTATAAAGTCGGTTGTAGCCACATTTTTTCAAAAGTAATTACAATTTTTAATGAGACATAGATCAAACTACTCCCAGATTTTCACCTACTCCCTTCCTACCTCGCTTTTGTTGACTATACGGGGTTTCTCGGGCTAGAGGGATAGAGTGAGGGATTAATTCCGAGTTAAAAGTCCCTGAGCACCGAGACGCGAACTCGTAATTATCTTATCTTCTTCTAAACTTTCTGTCATCTGGTTTCCTGGTCAAAATCAATGCACTTTTGCCAACCTTCAACTAGCTTTCTTATCCCAGCAGGAGCAACTAATCTGGATACCTTGATGCAATGAACTCGTGAAATGAATTTTCAGTTTTATCATGGTATTTAAAAGTTGTCCAGATGCCTGAATAAGTGAAAGTCTGTAGGAGAGAGGTCAGGTAAATGAGGTGGGTGTCGTAGAACTTCGTACTATGATTGGTGCAGTCATTGCAGTGTTGATTGTGCATCGTGTGGTCTGACATTGTCATGGAGGAGGATAGGGCCTTTTTTTTTTTTTTTTTTTTTTTTGAACGAAATAAGTGTACTGCGCATGATCTAGCAACTTATTAATGGTGTTTGAAGTAATGTAATATGATGGTGTTGAATAAGCAATAAGCTGATTCCTAACTATCTTCATTATAAAGTAGATTTTATTTTAATAATAATTTGGTCAGTAAATAGTTCTTTATGTACAATAATATGATGAAAATGTCCAAAGATAAATACAAATATTTTGAGTGAAGGTGTGTATCAGCTGTTAAAATGACTACGAAAAAAAAACAATCGAAGAAAGAAGTGTGCTAAATGTTCAATTCAAATCTTGCCTCATTTTTTTATAGCACACCCATTAATTTGTATAGTTTTTTTCAGAGGGAAAAGATCGAATCAATTGACTCTTGAACTTTTAGTATTCCCAGGTGACTGTGCGTCATACGATCAGATTGTTTTTATAGTAACTTAGTAAACTAATCATCAGGTAGTTAGTGAGTGATAATTCAGAAGTTTTCTCTTTTCTGTTCCATGTGTTTAATCATATTTCCAAATTTGTGTGATATCCTTCATGTATTGGATTGTAAAATAAGTTCATGCGTTTTTCAATATTTCTATTTAATCCTCTCTGTGTTTATGAAATCATGTTTGCTTGACCAATACTGTTTACATATTCTAAAAAAGAATTAGTGAAGGTGCATTTATGGATCAGTTTCAACCGGCATTCCTTATCTTTCAGTGGTATTTTACTTGCTCAAAATGGAAGATTATTTTCGTTTTTTAATCCTCACACAAGACTGAAAAGACAAGAAACTGCTCGAAGATATCGATTACTACAACACTTACTAGACAAACGTTCAAAACTTTATCAGTTTATTTAACGTTATCAGACCTATTTGGACATATGGAATCGAGCTTTGGGACTCTACGAAACCATCTAATTCCTCCCTCATCCAGTCCTTACAATTCAAAATCCTTCGCAAAATCCTGAATGCCCCTTATTTTGTTACAAATCAACTCCTCCATAAAGACCTTAATATCCCATTTGTTGCAGACATAGACCGTGATAGATTTTCATCTTTTCATTCTAAACTCCCTGCCCATATAAACCCACTTGTCCCGTAATTTATCTTCCGTAAATATCCCTGATAACCCTCCAAGGCGACTGAAAAGAAGGTGGCCTCGGGACCTTGTGAGTTAAAATAGTTAGTGAAGTGCTACCACTGGGTAGTTCTTTCTCAAGACATTTTCATGACTTTTTTTTTTTTTCATTCCTCATATTTACTTATTGTGTTCTTTAATACAGTTGTAAATTGCTATAAATAAATTAAAAAAAATAAAAAATCGTTTTTTAATGATTTATTATATCCGAAAAGAAAAATCCGCTGCCAGACGCTTAACAAAATTTGCAGTGTGTATGGCGATGGTGTCTTAGGAGGAAGCACCATCGCAAGTGGTTTTCTCGGTTCAGAACCGGAAATTTCGACATAGAAGACGCAAAACGTTCGGGTCGTCCTTCAACTGTTCTGGGAGAACGGAATTGAAAAATTATTTACAAGAATCTGATGTTTTTATTGAAATCAGCAGTAAAAGACACTAGAAACTTATTTTACAATTCAATACCTTTAATCATTCATAGGTGTAAAGTATACTTTTTGCGTTTTTGATCTGAATATGAAATGATAGTAAGGGGTAAGGGTAAAAGTATTGGGATCGTGTAATTATTGAACTAGAGTTATCAACGAACATGCATATTTTAGGGTTCTTTGAATCCAAATGACTGTCCTGCACAAATGTCTGATCTAAGGAGATAAATCGCGTTCTGCGGGTTACGAGATGTTAATTCCTATGATATCGTCTTCAATACTAGTTGATATTTTTAGCGCATTATTAATATTTTATAGTGACGATCTTGATGATATTGATACGTTTTAACAAGTAGAGCAATTTTAGTATTTAGGTTCAATGATAGCGAGAAAAAACGAAACCCAGGAGGGAACAAAATAACGGTTAATGGCGGGAAATGCATGTTATTATTGAGTTGCGAAATACTTCTGTCTAGGAACTTTCTTTTCTAGAAAAATCTTTCGTCCATATCTTTAAAAAAAAATACATTTCTTGCGGCCCTAAAACTCTTCTAAGCTTGCTCTGAAATAGTCACAAGAAGGGCCATCTTAATGTGTGGCCGCCAGCTTCCACGTGGTTTCGCTGGACGTTTGCTATTCTAGCGGCCATTAGTAAGAGTTTCTAAACCCCTTCTTCTTTCACAAGCTCCTTAGTGCCTTTCAGCGTGGAGCACCAGCCTCAGTCCATCGCTTCCACTCATCCCTTTGAATGGCCATATTTTTCATTTGGGTAACTGATTTGCCTCTCTTTCTTCCGAGTCCCTCCAGGTACTGCATATACGTAGTTCTGGGTCTGCCAACCATTCTCTTTCCTATTGGTTTGGCTTCCATGAACCATTTCACTCTTCTGTCTTCTGGGAGTCTGCACACGTGCCCAAACCAGCGTAGTTGGCGTTCTTCTATTGTCTCCTTCAGTGCCACCACTTTCAATTCTTCCCTGATGACTTCGTTTCTAACGCAGTCCCTTCTTGTTTTTCCAACTATCCTTCGCAGGAATCTCATTTCTGAGGCCGTCATTCTATTTATAACTTGCTTTGGGCCAGTCCAGTGCTCTGCTCCATACAGCAGGATAGGAAGGAAAATTGTTTTATAAAGGACTAATTTGGTGGCATTAGTTATTTCTTTTGTTCCTATAATGTGACTGATTTGATAGTATGTGAGGTTGGCCTTTGTAATCCGGCTATTTACTTCATGTTCTATCCTTCCATCATTGCTTACGGTTGTGCCCAAATACTCGTATGTGTTTACAGTTTCGAGCAATTCACCATTGCAGGTCACATTCACGTTTGTTTCGTCTCGCCCTACTTTCATGATTTTGCTTTTCTGTGCATTTATAGCCATACCCTTTCTATATAGTTCTTCTCTCCACTCATTAACTGCTTGTTGTAGGTTCTCCTGTGAATTTGCTACTAGAACTATATCATCAGCGAAAATCATGGCTTGGGCTGATACAGGCATCAAGTTTCTATACCCAATCAGGGTTCGTGTAGTCCTTCTCTTACACATTTTTAATATTTCTAAACCCCAAGAAATGTATTTTGGTAATTTTTGACACATAACAGACTAGTCAAAACAAAAACTAATCGTATATTCGATGGGATAGGAAATCGGATGTAATTGGCCACTTCATCAAATTAATTAACTGCTTAGTAAGAGTTTTAGGACCGCAAGAAATGCATTTTTGTAATAAGTATGGTAGAAAGAAATTAAAAAAAAATATTTCTAGATGTATTTTCGATGAGGTTGTCAGCCATCCACACTCCTTCATGTTAGTCTTTTGTTTATGTACAGTTGTAATATCGCACTTCTTCAGTAGCTGGAATAGGTATATCCTCGAAATACTCTGTTGGACATTTACAATGTTTTAGCGTGAAAACAACGAACACACTTTTAGTTTAATTCATTTTACTTTTCCTTACCTATTTATGAAATATACAGTAAATGAAAGTATTGCGATTGTGAAAATTTTCGGATTCCAGTTTTAAACGAAAATACACGTTTTAGGGTCCCCTGAGTCCAAATGACCAAATCCCGCAAAATGGTCTGTGTGGTAACTCCCGCGCGCAAACGAAAAGTCCTATGAAACTAAAATTTTATATTTAAGACAACTATACGCTCGAGATGTTACAGAACCTTTTTCATCAAAATCACCTTACTAGAAGAGCCACTTTATACCATGGATGTTGCACATTTTTACGATTTTCTCAAAAACGGCCCTAACGATTTTGATTAAACTCGCTATATAGAAGTAAAATTTAATGGGCTTTAATATCATGCAGGTATCGTTCTGATTGTAATAATCTGACAGGATTTAACTGCCGATATTCAAAATTTTCTTCTAAAGTACCTTTAATTTTGTAGATACAATAAAAATAACCACATCATCTTGTCACCATTGATAAAAGAACAGTTAAATATGTAAGTTTGAACGAACTTGATATCCAACTAAAGGAAAAAACTTAAAAAATAGATTTTTAATGCTATAAATGCATAATAAACCGTTGGATAGCTAATGATTTTAGAGAAAATATTATCTGATACACGTAATTTTAAAGGGTAATGGAGAGTGATGAAAAGCCGATAAAACTAACGGATTATTTTCGATAATAATGTAATAGGTTTTTAATAAACCACGAGTTTCTATAGAAATTCAATTTAATTAATTCTTTAATAGTTTCACTCATTTTTTTCTGTAACTGTATTTGAAAATTCTTCAATCGATTTTAAAATCGGAGTTAAGTGAAGTCGTGTGTTGCCCGCACCAGATTTTTTACTTTCCATTTTCAAGTCCAGCTAGATAAATCGTATAAAATAAAGGTGGTCTTGCAACATAAAATTAAATTTAATATAAAAAAATCTCCTGTCACGCTGTTTGTGGTCGTACTGCTCCAAAACGGCTTGACCGATTTTTATGAAATTTTTTCTTCGTATTTGGTAGGTATGAGAATCCGTACTAAAGTGTATTTTATACCCCTCACAGCACTCCATGCATCTTTCACTCATATACCACATTCTTACACACTTACAATAAGTAACTTATTTTTTTCTAAACTATAAATTTCTAAGAAATTATTTTAATGGCAAAACAACGTTTGTCTTGTCAGCTAGTAACAATATAAAATTGTTAAGTATAATAATCAGTAAGAAGTTTAAGTCCTATTTGTCACTTTATATTAGCTTTTACAAATATGTGTACAAGATAATATTTTTTCTAAATTATTTAGCTTTCCAACGGTACCTTATACATCTCTATTCCTGTTCTTATGTTTAAAAAAATTAAAATTATGAAAAAAAAAATATTTTTTCTCTTTTCTTCTTTAGTTGGTTATAAAATTGTTCCAACTTTTATATCTACTAGCAATAATGAGAAGTCTAAAAATAATCATCTAAGAAAAAAAATTATCCTAAAACTCTAAACATATTGTTCTCAATAAATTGGTATTCATAAATTCGTAGGACATACAGACGGATTTTTTTTTGTATTCGTTATTTGGATTTTACGTACCTCAAATTTCGAGGGTTTTTTTTTCTTAGTCGATTACATAGGTTTATTATTAATAAAAATAAACCATAAATAAATTGAATTATATGCATAAGAAGTGATATTTTTATCTTAAAAGCTTCGGATAAGCCTAAAATATGGATTCTTTGGACTATAAGTTATTTCCTGAATCACACCTTCCTCAGATTCGTCCTTCAGGCGAGACCACCTAATGCTTATTAATAAATTATAGATTAGAAAAAAACCTTAATTGAATTATCAGATGTAATTGGGTTAACTGTACAAAAGGTGCAATTACTCAGGGAAAAGATATGAAATCGTTTTGCTGATATCGCTTTTCAATTATTCCATGTTCACGTAATGGTCGTCATATGTGAATTATCACCTTCAACAGATTTTCAAATTAAAAATTTAATTATTTCTGGTCTGAGGAAATTATTTTATAATAATAATTCAATTAATTGATTATAAAATTCGATATATAGAATATCGATAATTGTCAATATCGTCATTGTACTTCATTTAAGTGTGTATGCCATAAAAGGATGTGCCGGAGGACCGAATAACAAAATTCATACATATCATTGCCTCAAATAATTTGAAAACTTTTATAATTTTTCAAATTATTTGACTATTAAAATAACACCATAGTTAGTTTATTCATTTAACTTAATTTTATGCTACTGTAACTAATCGGAGGATTCTACAATAGGAGTCCTAAATTTTGCCTATCTAGGTTTAATTAGTATAGGGATCTTTAACGAGTACCTGACATCGCACAGGCTCGATTTACTTTTTTACGTTCCCTTCGAAGTAAGGCATGACCAAGGATTTTTTCTCCCTTTAAAATTCCTAGGGCCATTTCCCGGGTAGGACCCGCGGCCTTGAACATAGAAAGCTGTTATGCTAGCCTCTACACCACAGGTGACTCTTACTACTCTTTTTTGGCTATGAAAAAAAATCAGTCTCAAAAAATATTTCTATTTTAGTCAATTATCAAATTCTATAATAGTGGATATTTATCATCAGCATAATCCACCCTGATCTATAACCTCTTTCAGTGTAAAGTGTCTTTCTGTATACCTGTCATTACACAGGTTGGGGACTACCGTTTTCGTTCCCTAAGAAGGACAGCATAACCAAGGAGTTTTCACTCTCGAAAAAACTACAGAGTTTGATCCCGCGATAAATTTATGTATGAAATTTGTGAAAAATAAAGTTTTTGAGATCCTGCTCAATCGAATAGTAGTATACTCAAAATAGTGTAACGTATATATTTTCACAACTTAAAGAGATAGTTATTAAAAAAAAAACAACACAAAACACAGTACACTTAAAAGTTGCTTAATTATAAGTACCAATCTCGGAACCACCATTTTACGTTCCATCCAAATAACGTCATAAGGATTTTTTTCTCCATTTAAAAAAATCCAAGGGCCATTTCTCGGGCTGAACCTGCGGCCTTGGGCATGGAAAGCAAGCTGTATGCTAGACACTTTATGCTGCTGTGGCTAATCGGACGATGCTACAGTGGGAGTCCTAAATTTTCCCTATTCAGGTTTAATTAGGATAGGAAAATTTAACGAAAATCTGACATTCCAAAGGCTAGGGACCAGCATTTTACGTCCCATCTGAAGGACTGCTTTTAATAAATTGAAGGACCATCTGCCAGAATTGAACCCACGCCCCTGGATATAGAATTGTGTGCTATGCTCTTCACCTAAGTTGGTCCTCTCTAATTCCTTTTTGGCAATTTTTATGTTTTATCTCAGCAAACGGATCTAGATTCTAGAAATAAACACGAAAAGGACTTCTAATTGCTCATAGGAACTGGATTCAGTAACGTATTCGCTCGCTATTGCTGATTATCTGGGCAATTTTTTTTTTTTACATAGTCAATTTTGGTTGAACTTGATATTCTAGAACTATCCAAATGGTTTTGTATTAAATTCAATAGGTAAGGAGAACGAGAATAAAAGTAAAAAACATTAACATAAATTTGTGAGGCTCGAAGGCTTTGGCTACTTCAATGGTTACAAGACAGGCACTCAGACCTCCCACTTGACTATAATAGGCTCTATTGCATGACCATCATAACTCTATACTCACCAAGTTGAGTTTTGTCGCTCGTACATCGAATTATTCTTGTATCCAATCCTTACAATCCTAAATGCTTCGTAAAATCCATAACGCTCGGCACTTATGCGCGGATAAACTCATCCTTAATGACTTTAATTTTGCTGATTTGTCCCGAATCAGGTACTATTCCTAACGTGACAAACTCCATTACAGCTATGACTCATCAACTTTGAACTCTTGCTTCCTCTTCAATTCCTGATAATCATTCGAGGCATCTGAAGAGAAGAAGTCCACGTAACCTGCTGAATTAAATTTTTTATTGGATTGTTACCATTGGATAATTCAGAAAGAAGAGACTCTAAAATGTATTTATGGTAAAAACTCGAATTCGAAAATTTTCACGATCCTAATACTTTCCCTTCCTTACTTATATATTATATATAAAGGTAAGTGAAAGTAATATGTTTCAATTCTGAAACATCACAACATAAACTAAATACTTCATAGTAGTATATAATATAGTTACATAATCTCTTCTCTCTCTCTCTCTCTCTCTCTCTCTCTCTCCCCCCCCTCTCTCTCTCTCTCTCTCTCTCTCTCTCTCTCTCTCTCTCCCCCCCTCTCTCTCTCTCTCTCTCTCTCTCTCTCTCTCTCTCTCTCTCTCTCTCTCTCTCTTCCCCTCTCTCTCTCTCTCTCTCTCTCTCTCTCTCTCTCTCTCTCTCTCTCTCTCTCTCTCTCCCCCCCCCTCTCTCTCTCTCTCTCTCTCTCTCTCTCTCTCTCTCTCTGTATGCATAAATATATATATATCTTGGAAAGCGCAAGATTTTGGAAAAGCTTTGTATGCAATAAAATAAGTCCTACAAGTTAATAGAAAGTTTGTTTGTTTATTTATTTAAGGTCACTTTACCTATGCTGATGACACCTGCGTGTTATCAGTTCATAAAGATCCATTTGTTGCTTCAAATACCCTTCAAGCCCACATCAAAGACCTAGAAGTATGGTGTCAGAACTGAAGAATAAAAATAAATTCCAACAAATCCCATCAAATAACCTTTACCCTTCGCCGTAAACCTTTGACTTCCTGCCCTAAAGTATCCTTTAATAACACTCAACTAGTTCCTGTTGAACAGATCCGATACCTAGGACTTCTTCTTGACAAACGCCTAACTTGGAATCCACATACACGACTAAAACGACAAGAAACTGCTCGCCGCTTTAGGCTACTTCAACACTTACTAGACAAACGATCAAACCTTCCTCTTAACTACAAAAGGCTCATCTACATGACTATTATAAGACCAATCTGGACTTACGGAGTAGAGCTTTGGGGCTCTACTAAACCATCAAATTCTTCCCGCATCCAATCCTTACAATCCAAAAACCTTCGTAAAATCCTCAACGCTCCTTACTTTGTCACGAATAAACTTATCCATAAAGACCTTAATGTTCCCTATGTCACTGATTTGGCCCGGACCAGGTATCAATCCTTTCATGATAAACTCCATTCTCACTCTAATCCACTAGTTTTAATCCTTTCTTCCTCTTCATTTCCGGATAATCCTCCGAGGCGCCTGAAAAGGAAATGGCCCCGGGACCTTCTAGTTTAAAATATTTTTAGAGTGCTGCCACTGGGTAGTGTCTCTACATGTTTTTCATGACAGTTTTGTATATTACTACCATCACATTTACTAGATGTATTTTTATTTAATACAGTTGTAAATATCAATAAATATCTTTAAAAAAAAAAAAAGGTCACTTTATGCTACTATGGCTAATCGGACGATGCTACAGTGGGAGGCCTAAATTTTGCCTATTCAGGTTTTATAGGATAGGGATCTTTATCGAGTACCTGACATCGCACAGGCTCGGGACCACCTTTTTATGTCAGCTCCGAAGGACGGTGTAACCAAGGATTTTTTTACTTCTATTAAAAAATCCTACGACCAACTGTGGGTTTAAACCCGTAACCTTTAGCATAGATGGCTGTTATGCTAACCACCATGCCACAGGTAACTACGTTAGTAGAAAGTTTTTATAAACGTACTATATCTAACCCGCGGCTTTGCTAGCGAAAATTTTATTTTTTGTAAATTTATATATTTTTATGATAGGAGTAACTATTATATATACAATGTTCAATTATTTAATGCTAGACTTTTATTTCAATCGGTCAAATTTACTACAACATATCAGTTTAAGTAAGCATACCTATAATTACTCAATACGTTTTAGCTTTTTGACATATTTTTAACTAGTTTGTAACATAAATGTTCATTAATACTATTTTTAATTGAACCAGAATAAAACTGAGTTATTCAGATTTCAGAAACGTTTTTTAATTAATCACCTTAAATTATTTTAAAAAAACCAATAACAATTTAACATATGTCTATGGGACCCTGCACACAAAACATGGTTACGATGCTCAATATGCTTAAATATGTTTGTTATAAATTATTGCGTATCATCATTCTTGATAATGGTCATGTTAAGATGACTTTGCTTTTATACAGTTGAAAAATCGATTATCTTTCAAATGATTACTTATAATGTTTCAGGAGGTATATAGTTTTTGAGTTATTCTTATATTATATGTTAACATACCAGCAGCCAAAGGGTGTAGTGCGCTTGAATGGGCAAGAATCTAAAGTGTTTAGGATGGAAAAGGGAGTAAAACAGGCCGATTCCCAAAGTCCCCTTATTTTTATCGTATATATCGATGGGATTTTCTCAATTTTCAAAAGACGCACAGCCAGAATGCTCATGTGCCATTGGAACCTGTATCCTGTTGAGATACAGTCCCTCTTGTTTGCTGACGATATAGTCCCAGATCTCCCCCAGAGCAGCTTTAGCAGGCAGTGACGGAGTGGAATGAGGAACTGAAGAGAAAGGGAATGACAATCAATTCCAGAAAAAGCAAGGTTCTTCAAGTTGGTAGAGCTCAAGAAGATGTACAGATCTCCTGTGGTGGAGAATTGATGGAGGTGGTGGCAGATTTCACGTATTTAGGCACGGTGATCAGTAGATCGGGGAAATTGGATTCTGAAATCTCTAGTAGAATTTCCAAAGCTAATTCCGTCTATTACCATATCTGCAACACGGTTATCGGAAAAAGAGAAGTAGCAGTTAACGTGAAGTTACACCTGTTCAAATCTATCTTTATACCAGTGCTCCTCTATGGAGCAGAGAGCTGGGTCATGAAGGAAAGGCTACAAAGCCATATCACTGCCTCGGAAATTAAGTTTCTGAGGAGCATTGTGAGGAGGGCGCGGAGAGACTGTGTCTGGAATGAAAGGGTCAGGGAAGGGCCTAAGGTATGCTCTGTTCTGGAAGTCCTAGAAAAGAGGTAATTGGGGTGATACCGATGTGTCTGCCGAATGGAACACCACCGGAAGCAATTAAAACAGTGGATGTAAGGCCCTTAGGCAGAAGATCTAGAGGACGCCCAAAGAACTTTTTGTGTTTGTGTGTTTACCTCTACCTCGCTTTTGTTGGCTGTACGTGGTTTCTTGGACAGAAGGGGTGGGGATTAGTTTTCGAGTTAAAAGCCGCCTATTAGAATCAACTAAACTTGGTAAGTACACTCAAGAAAATTCTCTGTCTCTCTCTCTCTCTCCTAAAAGAACGTTCAAGTCCACTATTGTATAAAAACTATTAATTTTCAAAATGTTAAATCTACGGAAATAATGAATACGTGCTAGAATATTCCTTTGTGACAGAAATAGATCTGCCATGGGTAAACACTTGAACCTGTTGATCCGAAAGAACGTTAATTGGAACAATGAGCACTCCAGATATCGATTGTTACGTCTAATAATCACCACTCGAGATATCGATTGTTACCTCTCAGTCATATGATGTGAATCTAATTTAGGCTAATCAGGTGAGGAGATGTTTTTCGAGATATCGGACAATTGAAGGGTTATCGAGTCCTCAGTGCAGCTGTCAATGATAACGTCTCATTTTTTTAAATTGAATTTGAAAAATCAGGAAATTAAAAAACAATCTCTGTTCTTAAAAATTAACTCCATTTTTATATGGATTATAAAACCAAGTTGAACGCATCGGATTGAGTTAAGGGGAAGAGAAGAAAAATTAAATATCAAAATTATCCAATATTTCAATCAAAATTGCTTAGGAAAAATGCAAATGCCCCTTTTAAGGTTTTATCTGTGTGTGAAATATATATTTTATTCTATCTACAGCTATATGTCAAGCTTTGGCCTTCTCCACCAGTCTCCACTAATTGTTACTATCTTATGCAAACGCCACCCAGCTCCTCACCCCCAACATGGACTGGCATCACTAACCTCACAGAACCGAGATCTTCCTCGACGCCTCGTTTCGTGAACTATCACTTTAAGAATTTTCTTCAGAATATTGTTCTCAGCCATTCGAGCGACGTGCCCGGCTCATCTCAACCTATAGACATTCATGACAGTAACTACTTGTGGCTCCTCAAATCAATCATTGAGCTCCTGGTTTGTCCGACGTCCCCACACCTCGTTAACTTTCACAGCTCCTAAGATTTTACATAGAATCTTCCTCTCAAAGACCAATAGATTCTGCTCGCGTGTTTTGGAGAAAATCCATGTTTCTGAGCCATAAAAGAGTATTGGCCGGATAATTTTTCATATAATAGCATTTTTGTTTTCTGGTTAAGGTACGGCTCCTAAAATATAGACTGAGTGAGTGAATAATAACAAAGATTGAAACACAGGACTCTTCACATAATTCAGCATTCACAACATCTTGTGTGATGAGGGATCCGAGATAAATAAATTCCGATACCGATGCCTGAGAATTCTCCAATGGTAATCCTTTAGCCAGTTCTGAGATTTTCGTTCGTGAGCATATACTTGGTTTTTGAAGCATTGCCTATACTATAAGGCCCTCTTTTCCTGCTGCTTCTGCTAGTTTCAAAAATCCATCAAAGACTTCCTGGAAAGATCGTCCAGTGATGTTGGTATCATCGGCATAAGCAAGAAGTTCCACTGTCTGACTGAATACCGTTCCGTCTACATGTATACCAGAATCTGTAATGGACTTTCCCAAAGCTAAATAAAAGAGAAGACATGCCAGAACATCCTCCGGCCTCAGTTCTTTCCCAGTTGTGATTTCTGTAGATCTTGTTCCTCCCACTTGAACCAGGCATCTCACATCTCTCATGGCGAGTCTTACCATTCTAATGAATTTTTCATTACCAAATACAATTGTTCCTTTTTTAAAATCAACAAATATATATAAAGGGGAAGTGTTGTTTTTTCGTGAGCATTTTCGAATTCGAGTTAGCACCGGAAATACTCGTTTTAGGAACCCTTGAGTCTCTGTATTTGTATGCGGTAAGACTAAAATATTTTATAAAATTGAAATGCTATCTTATATGTTATGTTATGTGTTATTTATATGCCAATTTATATGCCATGTTGAAGCAAATTTTCAACAAAATGGGTTAGCCAGAAGAGGCACTTTAATAAAATACCAATACTTTAATAAATAAAATACCATGCATTTTTCACATTTTACTTTCACTTACATACTATATATTAAGGGGAAGTATTGCGATCGTGAAAAGGTCTCTGTGTGTGTCTGTGTGTGTGTTTGTGTGTGTATGTTTGTGTGTGTGTGTGTGTGTGTGTGTGTGTGTGTGTGTGTGTGTGTGTGTGTGGTAACTCCCGGGCGGAAACGAAAAGTTCAATGAAACTGAAATTGCATATTTAAGATAACTATACGACCGAGATGTTACAAAAAGTTTTTCATCGAATTCGGGTGACCAGAAGAGCCACTTTATACGATGCATATTGCAACTTTTTTTTTATTTTCTCAAAAACGGTTCCTTAATATCTTTTACACGGCTTTAATATCGTGTAGGTTACATTCTGATTAAAATGGTCTGACAGGGCTTAAATGTCGACATTTTATTTTCTTCCTCTAAAGTACCTTTTATTTTGTTGTTTTTATTATAAGAACAGTAATATAGACCTATAATATACTGTTGGAAAGAGAAGGATTTTAGAAAAAACATCATCTTATACACATACTTGTGAAAGGTAATGTAAAGTGACGAATACAGCATAAACCTATTATTATATTACTTATTATTATATTACTTATTATTATATTACTTATTATATAAACTTATTATTATATTACTGATTGTTATACGTAACAATTTAATATAGGTATATTATTTAATCTAATTCATTTTTTTCCAACCAAAGTGAATACGCTTTTTATTTAAATAGACTAAAATCTATTTAAACTTTATTTAATAGTTCTTAGCCGTCTTAGTTTTTAGCAGCTGAAGTAAGTGAATGTCCTGTGTTGCCAATTTTTACATAACAAATTTGTATCTTTTTTTCTTTAATCTAAAATATAATCTGAATATATTATATATTATATAGTGCTGGAGGGTACATGAAACAGATGAAGGAAGAAACTAAGGAACTGAAAATAACAGACCAAGACTGTTTCGACAGGGATGAATATGGGGGAAGAATAAAATAAATTAAGGTCCTTGTTGGCGAGAGGTGTGCGAGGAAAGGAGTGGTGTGGGCGGAAGAAAGAAGGAAAGAACAATCGGAAAGAATGAAGAAGAGATGGGAAGAAAGAGAAAAGAAGGAAGGAGAGAAGAAGAAGAAGGGCTGTGAAAACATATGAATATAATGAAATTCGCGTGGTCTTTAAATATTTTCAACTCTATTTCATAGTTTTTAAGTTAATTTTATTAACCCAGGTAAGTGAAAATCTTGAGTTGCGCTTACTTTGTAATGACATTCCGTTTGTCATTACAACTGCCACAGATAAATAAATAACTATAATTTTCATTTCATTTCGTTCATTGTACATTTAATTTCGTTTCAAATAATCCTAAATTTCCTTACACACCTAAAAAATAATTTTATTAATTAAGCAAACAACTTTTCTTTTTGCTTTTCAATGCGAAAAGAATTATTTAATGGATTAATTAAATAATCAACTAATAAGAATTTGTTTTGAGTGTTTTGGAAATCAACGTCTCATATTGAATCATTCAAAGCACTTCATTTAATCGCTCCATTTAGACTGGTAGTCACCTGTCACCTTTCAACTTATAACCAATCACACTTACTAAATGGGAATTTTCTATCCATCAGGAGGCTTGTCATCGCTGATTCAGAGTTTTAAAAATAATCTGTCACAAAATTATTGCATTAAATTGTTAAAGACAGGAGAAAATACTTGATTCATTGACTAATGAAAGGGAATTTTGAAGTCGTTTCGCATTTTCACCTCACGTCATTTGCTTAAACCATTCGTTATGAATACACCATTTATCATTTATTAGGTACTTGGAAGAAATAAAATATTCTTGTAACTAATTTCTTTTAAAATTACTACTTTATCGAAATATGATAAATAAACCCATCCTGAATTCCAGTTTATTAAAAATCTTATTCGAATTACCGTTCGATATTGATAATGGCGACCGGATTTTCATGCACTAATAGATGATAATAGATTATGTATTATGTTCTAATAGATAATAATATATTTTGTAACACACACATGTTTTAAAAACTCTGAACTTTAGGGGATTCTTTAACATATTTTCATTTCCAACTATATTTAAACTTTAGGGGTACTCACTACGTTTGCTATAGCATGCTATTTGTGCTATTGTGCTATACCCATCAATTTTATACAGGAAATAACTGTAGAAACTCGACGGGTTTAGCAAAATAACACAAATAGCATGCTATAGCAAACGTAGTGAGTACCCCTATTAATGATTTTAACAACTGAGGTTAGTGAAAGTCATGGGTTTCTCGCACCAGATTTTTTATTATTTAATATCCTATTTTAATTAAATTTGAAACAAAAAAATAAACAAAATCATGTAGAAAATAGGCTGGAGTGTTTATCGACATTGAGAACAAATGGTTTCAACAGACAATACAATTATTAATTCTCGTTACCGTTTATCTATATTTTTCTAAAACCATTTGAGATAGTAAATACTTAGTTTTTTTTTGTTTTTTTTTTTAGATATAAATATTTATATAAATATAAATGACGCATGTGAATGTCACCTTCAATCAGGTTATTCTATCTTCTTTATTGAGTATTTATTTAACGCCATTTTATGCTACTGTGACTAATCGGGCGATGCTACAGTGGGGGTCCTAAATTTTGCCTATCCAAATTTAATTAGGATGGGGATCTTTAGCGGGTATAGGACATAGCACAGGCTTGGAACCATCTTTTTACATCCCCTCCGAAGAACCAATAGCAATAGCATAGCCAAGAATTATTTATTCCGTATGCCGGATTTGATACAACGGTGTAGTGCGTCAACTTTATATCGATTTTTAAAAAGGCTTGTGATTCCATAAACCGTCAGAAGCTGTATAATATCATGATTGAACAGGGAATACCTGAAAAGTTAGCAAACCTAGCAGAGGTGTGTTTTTCTGAAACATTCCATAAAGTTAGAATCAGTCATAATTACTGCGAGAGATTTGAGCGATCGTGTTTGAAACAAGGTGACTCCCTTTCAACGTGTTTTATTTAATATAGCATTAGAATATGTCATAGAAAAGATAACGTGTACCGAGAAATGTTCAAATCTGGGTGATGAAATTCCGGTTCTGGAATACGCCGATGATTTAGCGAAGACACGGAAAGTGCGTTAATAAAAACACAAGTGCGTTAATAAAAACCGGTAAAGAAATACTTTACTTTTACTCTTGCAGGCTTGATCCCTCAATGCCAGATTAAGTCAGAGCGTTCCTCCACTCCCCTCGATCTAACCAATCTTCCTCCTCAAGTCCCCTACGGGCCATGTCCTCCTCCACGCAGTTCTTCCAGCGGGTTCGGGGTCATCCTCTCATCCTTCTTCCTGGCTGTTCCCACAGGAGAAGCCTCTTCGGCCAGCTACGTTCTGGCATCCGTTGGCATTGCCCATACCAACGCAGCCTGCTCTTTCCGATCCTCTCTGGAACTCCTTCAGTAAGGAAATAGGGGATCGAAATAAATACCGATAAGACGAAATATATGATTAATAGTTGAAACGATGACGATCTTGGTGGTATTGATATATCAGGGCATACTTTTGAACACTTGGAGAAATTTAAGTATTTAGGTTCAAAGATAACAATGAAAAATGAAACCCAGGAGGAAATAAGGTCCCGGTTAAAGGCGGGAAATGCGTGTTATTATTCTGTTGCTAACTTTGCTCGCGGCTTCCGTCTAAAAACTTAAAGGTTAGAATTTATAAAACTATTATTCATCCGACGGTTCTTTACGGATGTGAAACGTGGCAGCTTACTTTGAAGGATGAGCAACGGCTAAAGGTTTTCGAAAATATTTGGTGCAAAGAGAGATGATGCCACTGGAGAGTTTAGAAGGTTGCAAAACGCGGAATTGCGAAACTTGTACCCTGTGAATATAATTGAGGTGATAGCAGCGCGGAGACTCAAATGGGCATATAAACTCGTTGCGCTAAGTGAAGAACGGATTCCCAAAAAGTTGGTATTCGCTGAACCGACTGGTAGGCGTCCGAAAGGTAAGCCGAAGCGTCGATGGGAGGATTGTGTTAAGGCTGATCTCGAGGGCTTTAATATCATGCAATTTTCCTTCTGATTGAAATAGTCTGACAGGGCTTAAATGCCGATATTTTAAATTTTCTTCCTCTGAACTATCTTTAATTTTGTACATTCCAAAAAATTAACCATATCATCTTAATGAAATTGATGAAGGACGGCTAAATATACAAGTTGGGCGAATTTGATGACCAACTAAAGTATAAAAGAGTAAAACTATTTTTATGTATTTTTTGAACAAAAGAACATTAATATAGAGGTATAATATACCGATGGAAGGGAAAGATTTTAGGAAAATATTATCTGCTACAAAAAGTTGTAAAAGGTAATATAAAGTGACGAATAGGGAATAAAATTACCGATTAACAATTTAATGTAGTTATATTATTTAATCTAAATCCTATGTTTCCAACGAAAATGAATACACGTTTTATTAAAATCAACTTAGGATATCTTTTAAATTTAAGTATATTTAATAGTTTTAAAATTAATTTTAACACTCGAGGTAAGTGAAAGTCGTGTGTTGCCCGCACCAGTTTTTTTAATATATTGATAATACTATATTAAAGTTGTGGAATGAAATGTTGTAGTATGATTTAGAACGAAACTCAATGCGTATTTAGTACCTTTAGAAAATAATTGCATTTCTAAATTGCGTTTTCAAAGGACTTGAGAGCTCATTAAATTTTAAAATCTGTCGAAATATCAATTCCATAAAATATGTTCTACAGTACCTTCTGGAAATCATGTGTCAATTGTTTTAAATCTGAAACAGTGGTCATTGCACGAATTTATGGAGACATTTGGTTCTATAGACATAAAACCTTTGAGTTTAATAATTTAAAAAAAAAATTAACACACGACTTTCACTTACCGCCGTTAAATTCAATTTCAATACATTTAATTCAATACATGTTAAGGGATCGCTTGTAGCTGGGTGGTTAGCGTAACAGCCTCCTATGCAAAAGGTCACGGGTTCAAACCCGCAGGTGGTCCTAGGATTTTATAATGGGGGTAAAAAATCCTTAGTTATGCCGTCCTTCGGATGGGACGTTAAAAGGTGGTCCCGAGCCGGTGCGATGTCAGGTACTCGTTAAAGATCCCTATCCTAATAAACCTGGATAGGCAAAATTTAGGAATCCCACTGTAGCATCGTCCGATTAGCCATAGTAGCATAAAGTGACGTTAAATAAATAAACAAACAAACAATACATGTTAAAATCAATTTAAGAATTTTCAAATACAATTAAAGACACAAATAAATTTTTAACGAATTCATTATTTTGAATTTTAATAGAACCATGTGTTTTATTAAATAATCTATTATATTTTGATCAACAACTATCAGTCAGTTTTATCGGCTTTTCATCACTCTCCATTAACCTTTAAAATTTCGTATATTAGATAATATTTTTTCTAAAATATTTAGCTATTCAACCGTATATTATACATTTATATTGGGTTGATGCAAAATTAATGCAGGTTTCCTCTATTGCAATATCTTAATTCCAATTGTGTAAACAAAGCTAATCCTAACATTGATCATTATTATACCAAAACAAACCTTATCTAATACCCTCTCTTTCACCATGAATTTGTTTAGTAAAATCGTTTTGTTCAGTGTGTTCAAAGGTCTTGAATCGAAAATGTCAAAGTGCGATTTTCGTCAAATTTATTTTTACGAATTTAAATTAGGGCGCAGCGCTGCGCAAACGGCTCGTAATATTAATGAAGTGTGGGGTCAGGGGGCTATTAATGAGTGCACGGTGCAGCGTTGGTTCCAGAAGTTTCGCAGAGGAGATTTCGACCTCGAAGACAAGGAAGGTCGGGGCCGTCATCTTGCTCTGGACAACGACCAGCTGAGGTCAAAAGTGGAAGAAGACCCAACCAAAACCACACGAGAAATGGCGGCGGAACTCGGAACTCAAAAATTGCAACGTCTTTGCCCAGCATTGATGAATCGGAAGGGGCCGATCCTGCTCCACGATAACGCCAGACCACACGTTGCACAACCAACGCTTCGACGACTGCACGAGTTGGGCTACGAAGTTCTCCAACATCCGCCTTATTCACCTGACCTCTCTCCTACAGACTTCCACTTTTTCAGGCATCTGGACAACTTTTTGAGGGAGAAAAATTTTCAAAACCAGGACGACATTGAAAATTCTTTTCGTGATTTCATTGAGTCCAGGGATTCGGATTTTTTTTCTGGTGGAATAAGAAAGCTTGTTGAACGTTGGCAAAAGTGCATTGATTCAGATGGAAATTATTTTGATTAAATATATATGGTTAAAGTAAAGATATGGCGTATTTACAATACCTAATAAAAACCTGCATTAATTTTGCATCAACCCAATATTATGAAAAATTGCATAAAATATATGTCTGCACTTTTCTGCTTTGTTTATCATATTCGCTCAACTTGCATATTTACCCGTTATTTATCAATGCTTATAAGAGGAAGTTCCAATTTTTTTTAAATCTATAAAATTAAAGTTACTTTAGAGGAAGAAAATATCGGCTCCTCCGATTTACATCAATATATAGAGTTTAATCAAAATCGTTAGAGCCGTTTTTTAGTAAATCGTAAAAAGGTGCAAAATGGATGGTATAAGTTGTCTCGTCTGGTTAGATGATTTTAATGAAAAAGATTTTGTTACATCTCGGGCGTGTAGTTTAATATAATTAGTATTCGCCCGAGAGTTACCACATACACACACGTGCACAGACAGACCTTATGACGGGACTTGGTCATTTGGATTCAGGTGACCCTAACATTGGCCCTAAAACGTGTATTTCCGATGAAAACTGGAATTCGAAAATTTTCACGATCGCAATACTTTCCCTTATTATATATGTCATATATAGGTTAGTGAAAGTAAACAAATGTTTTCATGTCATCTGTTACTCACCTGATGTTGAAATTCGAAATTTCCCAAAAAATTTAAAACTGTCATATACAATTTAAAGAAATAGATAATTTTGTTTACCAGGCGTCATCGATAAACAAATCACTACAATCATTTTTTTTTATAAATATGGGCGTGTCAATGAAAATGCGTTTGTATATGCATAAGCGGAAACGGTCAGTATAATTTGATAATATTGATAATGGGTCATTTATACACTAATCTGCAGTTTTCCTTGTGATAGTATTTTTTTTCTTCTTGCAAATATTTGACAACAGACGTAATCGAATTCATTCTGTGAAGAAAAAAACGCAGTATAAAACCCAAGTGAAATTTACGATTCTGAGATTTGTTTTTCAATACCTGCATCAATCCATTCCTGTCATACTTTGGTCAGTGAAGAAGCATACTTAAGTTATATTAAAAAAAAAAAATTATGATATTATTTACAACACTGTTTACGTTTTTCTGATTTGCTTGTTTATTTAACGTCCCTTTATGCTACTGTGGCTAATCAGACGACGCTACAGTGGGAGTCTTTAATTTTTCCTATCCATGTTTAATTAGGATAGGGATCTTTAAGGAGTACCAGACATCGCACAGGCTTGGGACTATATTTTTACGTCCCCTCCGAAGGACGAATAGCAATTCCATCGCCCAGAATTATTTACTCCGTATGGCGCGTTTGATAAAACAAAAAACTGTATAACATCATGATTGAACATTTGTTTGTCTGAAGCGTTCCATTAAGTTAGAATCAGCCATAATTACTCTGAGAGATTTGAGGTGCGCTCGGGTTAGATACAAGGTGATTCCCTTACAACTGTACTAATTAACAATATACGTATGTATCTACTATATATATATATAAATCTTGTGTCACGATGTATGTTCGCGATAAACTCTGAAATTACTGAATCGAATTCGATCAAACTTTGTATCTGTTATTTGGTCCATCTTAAAAGATAGGATAGTTTTTATCTTAATTATCGACCTCAATATTTGTAATTGCAAATTACTAAGATATTAATAAAAAATGTTTTGTAGCATATAGAGCATCGTATCTATGTTTCGCGTAAAACGTGTTTCATTGTTATTAGTCATTTCAAAATAATTACAGTTAAATAGTACCGCCGTTTCCATGACATCAGCCAAATTAATGACAAAACTAAGAAGTTTCTTGGTCTCCGGTTTTTTGTAATAACTATATCTCTATAACTATTAGCCACACAGACGTGTTCTACAACTCAAATTAAAGGTGATTTAATTTTCTATATTAATTGTTATAACAATTGAGACGTTGATTTCCAAAAGGTACTAAAGGAAATTTTTTACAAAATCGATTTTTTTACATATTTGTATTCTCATCTCTTAAATGTATCTAAATCTCCTATTTGATTTTATCTAACGGACACACAAGTCCTTTATAATCGCAATTTATAAATACAATTATTATCTAAAGAAACTAATTACTCATTTAATTTCGTTCCAAATTATACCAAAACATCTCATTTCATAACTTTAATATGATTTTATTAATATACTAAAAAAACAATTCTGGATTTTAATGCTAAAAGAATCAAATTAGCTAGTTTAATAATATAATAATTAGTGATTTTCGCGTCTCCTGTAAAATTTCCTAGAATGGATATAGTACCTTTTGGAATTCAACGTCTCAAGTATCCTCTTAGGATGAGCCGTTTCCATGATAATACCTGTAATAACATAAAAAAAGTGTGATATCTCATTTTCTGCAAAATTATTTTTGTTTGTAATATCGTTGAACCTCTATATCATAGAATATTAGACATACGATTGTCTTTTACCCCTTAAATTAAAGCCTATTAAGTACTTAATGATTTACTTCATAACGATTATCCTCATAGTATGAGCCGTTTCCATGATAGTAACCATAAGTATATTAGAAAATAGGGATATTTCGTGATATTCCCTTTTTGAATGGCCGCCATTTTGTATTCCACCCGTTTTGAGTTGGCAGACGTGTATTTATCACTTTTCCATGATAGATGCTATGCATAAAAAATACTAAAAATGTTGGTAGTATGGATTGCATTTTTCGTTGCTGGCTCACGGACCATGAGACTTGTGAGAGTTTTGGAGTCAGGGTACCCTAAAAAGTATATTTTACGATCTCAACAATTTCTTTTACTATATATTTCATCTATTGGTTAGTGAAAGTAAAAATACTATTGATAATCGAATCTCAGTGTTGACGTACGCCAGGAATCCATGAAACCCACACCGACGACTTTGGTGGCGGTGGTCTAGACATTTTCTGATATAATCGCGTTGTTAGATTGGCATTATATTTGCTTATTGCAGATAGGAAATAACAATATTATCATATCATTCCAATATATTGTTTGCAAAAAAAGAAAATAATTTATTACACTTTGATAAATTCAAATAATAGCCTAACCCGAATTTTAACTGGACGCTACGTGAAATTTGCCTCATACCGTTCGTTATCAGCCGATATTAAGTAATATTTATCAGTTATCCAATGCCAATATTTAATTAAAATTTTAATAAGATAAAAGCAATTGACGCGATAGAAATAAATCTTATCTTTGAAAAAGTGTTATAAAAAAAAAACTTAAAAAAGAAGTTGTTTAAACACGTTCAGACTTGACAGCTTATTCGGAGTTGTATTAATAGATTTTGAAGTGCTTAATGAACAAGTGTTGCGATAGTATTTTTTTCATGTTTATTTACCTATATATTAAATATAGCATTTTCATGTCAAATTCAATCTTTTTTTCTTTTCCGATCTCAATAAATTAATAAAAATCAAGTTAACATAATTTTATTTATTTTTAATGATTATTTTAATTATTATTAATGTTTTTAACCAATGTGATTTGTTAACTGTTTTTACATAAAATTACTCAAAATTTTAAGACTGAGTATCGATTAATATTAGCTTTTAAGACATTTTCGATAATAGGGCTTGAATTGGGTTATGGGGGTTCGTTCAATTTTGATTTTAAGATTGCGATATCAAATACTTTATTTCTTATATTAATTATAAGGTTGCAATATTGCCCTGTACATATATATATATATATATATATATATATATATATATATATATATATATATATATATATATATATATATATATATGTGCGTGTGTTTAAGTGTATGTATTGATTAATTGATTTATATTTTGAAGACATAATAGCCAGAGGATGATTATTTATATTATTATTAGGAGACTAGCTGTCCCAGAATAAAAATTATTTTTCATTTCAAATATCTATCTAATTTTACTTTTCTATACTTTATTTATACGATATTGTGCTGATTAGCTAACAGGATTTCCGGGGATTCGCGTACTGATTATAATAATAATTTTAAGTCCACCCGCTCAAGTATAAATTTATTTCAACTGTTTCATATATATTCAATACTAAGCTCAGTAGCAGCGTTACCAAGGGTTCGTATACTGATCATACTATTAATTTTAAGTGCGCCCGCTCAAGCATAGATTTCTTTAACTTTTTAGTATTTACTCAATACTAGGCTAACTCCGGGAAACCCATCTACTGAAGCTAGTATTGAATAAATCCAAAAAAGTTAAAACACTTATCTACTAAACAATCAACAAGCTACATTGGTTGTAAACAGTATTGATAATTAAAATTACATTAAATATAAAATTGTGTAGACTTGATTTTTATTAATTTATTGAAATCGAAAAAGATTGAATTTTAAATGAAAAAACCCGGTGCTCGCAACACACGACTGTCACTTACCTCCGTTTTTAAAATCAACTAAAGAATTTTCAAATACAGTTAGAGATAAATATGCGTGAAACTATTAAAGAACATATAAAATTGATTTTTTTATAAAAACATGTGTTTTATTAAAAAAATCTATTATATTAATATCTAAAATAATCAGTTAGTTTCATTGGCTTTTCATCACTCTTTATTAACTTTTACAAACTTATGTATAAGATATTTTTTTTTTAATATTTAGCTTTCTAACGGTATGTTACACATGTATATTACTGCTCTGTATATGTTCAAAAACAAAAAAATTGCATTAAAAAAATATTTTTTCAGTTTAGTTGGACATTGAATTCTTTCAACTTATATATTTACCTGTTTTTCATGAATGGCACTATGTTGATATTGCTATTTTTATAGTATCCACAAAATTTAAAGGTACTTTAGAATAGGAAAATTTAAAATATCGGCATTTAGGCGCTGTCAGACTATTTCAATCAGAATAACACCTACATCATATTAAATATCTAATAGCCCGTCAAATTTTACATCGATATATATAATATATATATTAATCAAAATCGATGGAGCCATTTTTGAGAAAATCGTATTGTATTGAATTGCTATCAACACGTTTTCACTTGTTCTTTTTTGTTTTGTTTTTCGTGGAGTTCTCAAGAAATAAATGTCGATCCTTTTCACTCTTGAGGTTGGAATGCGTATTTAATCAGCGGGAACCGGTAATTTTAAAGAGAAGAAAAGTACGTTTGACACTCGATGAAAAAAAATTGGTACATCAGTTAAAAACATGATTTTTATTCTTATAAGTATAAATAATCAGGAGTCAGTCGTGTGAAAAATATTATCATGTCCCCGACGTTTCGGTTTAAACATGTGAGCCATCATCATCATCATCATGGTGTCAACCTACCAAACGTCGACAATATTTTTCACACTGCTGACTGCTGATTATTTCCATTCATGATTATTTAAACTGTCGGCCATTCATTCTCAATGATTTTTATTCAGTTGCGAGTTAGCATGAATTAGAAAATACAATATTTTATTCAAATTTACGCCTTAAATTATCAATGTCATAGGTCACGGTTCTAGAGATACCATGAAACCTCGTAAGAGTTTGTTGAACTCGATTCAGGCTGATCAAGTGGTGTTTCTCAATTACAGTATCTGCTAAGTATATTATTAATCGAAACGCAATATGAACTATATAGTAAAGGAAAGTATTGCGATCGTGAAAATTTGAGAATTCCAGTTTTCAAAGGAAATACACGTTTCAGGGTCCCCTGAGTCCAAATAACTAAGCCCCGGAAAAAAGTCTGTCTGTGTCCGTACGTATTGAGTCCAGCGCAAAAACTAAAAGTCGTACGAAGCAGAAATTTCATATTTAAGACAATTATACTCCCGAGATGTTTCAGCAAATTTTTCATTATAACCAACTAACCAGAAAACCACTTTATACCATGCATTTTGGACCTTTTTACGATTTTCTCAAAAAGGCTCTAACGATTTTGATGAAACTCCCTGTATCGATGTAAAATTCAATGGGCGTTAATATGATGTAGATTTCATTATGATTGAAATAGTCTGACAGGGCTTAAATGGCGATAGTTTAAATTTTCAGTTTTGTAGATTTGAATAAATTAACCATATCATCTTGTTATCATTGATGAAAAACGGGTAAATATATTAGTTGAGTGAATTCCATATTCAACGGAAGGAGAAAAAGAACAAAAATTTTTTTCATGCAATGTTTGTCATTTTAACCATGAAAATAGTAATACAGATGTATAATATACCGTTAGAAAGCGAAAGATTTTAGGAAAAATATTATCTTATAAACAAAATTGTAAAAGTTAATGGAGCGTGATAAAAAACCGATAAAACTAATCGATTTTTGTAGATAATAATATAATCGATTATTTAGTAAAACGCACTAAACTTAATTAATTCTTTAACAATTTATTTTCATCTCTAAATATTTTTAAAAATTCATAAATTGATTATAACATCAGAGATAAGTGAAAGTCGCGTGTTAGGCCCACTAGATTATTTTCGTTCATAATGTCGCTAAATCAAAGCAATAGTAATTTCGTTAAGACTCATACCATTTTCGAATTACTAGGTGGCCTGAAGCACTAATTTCGGTTAATTATTTTCAATAATAAACCTTTGTAATCGGCCACAAAAAAAAAAAAAAACATACATATATATCAAACACATCTCAAAAAATTGAGGGCTTACGTTTCAAGATACGTAGAACCAGAAAAACGAATACAAAGAAATTCGTATGTTCATCGTCCCCCGTACGCTGTACACCTTTTTTTTATATAAATTACTATTATAGAAGAGTAATTTAGGATATTATTATATCAATTGGAACATTCTCTTCTAATTATGTTTATATATATTTATTTATCAAAACATGTCAAAGATTATTCTTATTACGTTTCGAGGTACCCTATGCCTCATCTTACTACTCATTTTAGTATACATGATAGTTGCAAGTGCACAGGAAAAATGAATATGTGATAATGAAAAGTTAGAATTTAACAGAATTACTATTCATATATATATAGAAATAAATATAATATTGAAAATCTGAAGATGAGGCATAGGGTACACGTAATAAGAATAATCTTTGACATGTTTTTAGAAATAAATATATATAAACATAATTAGAAGAGAATGTTCCAATTGATATAATCATATACTGTACACCTTTTGCGGGGTTTTTTCCGAAACTGCGCCCCAATTTTTTTTAATACGGCACACAAATACTAGGGAATTTAATGATTATCCTAACAATTATACGTTGATATTGGCCGATTAGTTTTAAAATGGCAGCGATTAGTTTTAAAGTGATTTAATTCAATAACTCTGTTATTTATGAAGTTAGCAGTGGTGATAGACCATTTTCCTTTGAATTATTTCTTGCTTTTCATATTGTTTAACTATCTATAATTAGCTTTATACACAGTAATACCCTAATATAGTTATTTGGAATTAACAAACCATTGTGTAATCATTTCCTCGCGCGGATCTCATTACCGCGTATGGGGAGCGTCCCACGGGTGGCGGATGTGGGGATGGTTGGTGGAATTTCCTCGGAAGCTCCTCCCGGCTAAGTCCGATGGACTCGCTGACCAACAATGAGAGCGGCCCTCCAGGCTTGCTGGAGGGTGTGACGTAGGTTCGAACGCCCTACTCACATATTTTAGTTCACAAAATACCACAAACAGTCATGGATTCCTCTGAGGTAAAACGCCCATTATCCGGAAGTAAACTAGTCCCCCGTTCGGGTCTCCGGGTGGGGACTGCTTCAGAGGAATCTAGGCGCAAGATGAAAAGTAGAGATCTAACAATAGGGACGTGGAACGTTAGAAGTTTAAATACGGCAGGTGGGTTAAAGTCGGTCGCGAATGAAGTTAAGGGGTACCATTTAGATATCGTTGCATTACAAGAGGTTCGCTGGCCAGGGGAGGGTTCGTTAACAGAAGGAAAGTACACTATTTGGTACGGGGGGAGCGTTAATTATTATTTAGGTACCGGGTTTCTGATTAGGAATAGATTTCTTTCCGCATTACGGGATGTACAGTTCTTTAGTGAAAGAATATCGGTTGCTATATTTCAGGGTCGTTGGTCTAAAATCGCGTTTATAAACATTCATTCTCCCACCGAAGATAGTGATGATGAAGTAAAATGCGAATTTCATGATAAACTAGAGTCGGTTTACGATAAGTTACCGCAAAATTACATTAAAATAATACTAGGTGACGCGAACGCAAAGGTTGGAAGGGAAGAAGTATATCGTCCTACAATCGGTAAAGAAAGTTTGCACGAATATAGTAATGATAATGGGACCCGACTAATAAACTTTGCCATTTCGAAAAACCTAATAATCAAAAGTACTACGTTTAAACATAAGGACATTCATAAGTATACGTGGACATCGCCGGATGGACAAACTCGGAATCAAATAGATCATGTTTTAGTACAAAACAGATGGCAAAGTAGCATAATTAATGTGAGATCGTATCGTGGTGCAGAATGCGGTTCTGATCATGAATTAGTAATCGCGAAACTTAGACAAAAACTAAATACAAAAAAGAGAACACCGAACTATATTCATCCTGAGAATTTTGATGTTGTTAAATTGAACAACCCCGAAATTAGAAAACAATTCGCAATAGAAGTAAAAAATAGGTTCGATGCTTTGGAATCTTCAGACGAGGAACACGAAGATGTAAACAAATTATGGGAAGGGATCAGGGATAATATTAAAGAGGTCGGTAACTTATGTCTTGGGAAAATCGAAAATAAAAAGAACAAACCTTGGTTCGACAGGGATTGTCAAAATATGTGTGAAAAAAGAAAAACCGCTAAACTGAATTCCTTAAATAATCCAAGCGATAATAATGTGGCTTACTTTCGGTTAGTAAAAAACGAAACTTCAAAATTCTTAAAAAATAAGAAAAGAGAGTATCTTAAAGGCAAAATAATAGAAATAGAAAAACACAGAAGCGAAAATAACGTAAGAGAGATGTACAAAGGTATAAACAAATCGCGTAAAAGATTTGAACCTCTATTGAATGGGGTTAAAGATGCGAATAACAACATAATTGCGGATCCGACTGAGATATTAAATAAATTTAAACAACACTTTGACGGCATTCTAAATACGGAAAATAATAATCAATCTCCTCCCTCTGAATACCAGAGCGCTGAACCATGGGTAGACGCACCGAGTAAAGAGGAAGTTGAAATGGCGATAGGAAAATTAAAACGGTATAAAGCTGCAGGAAATGATAATATCACGAGTGAATTAATCAAAGCGTGTGGAGAAGCGGGCGTTTCCAAATTACATGTTTTAGTTAAAAAGATCTGGGAAAATGAAAAAATGCCCGAAGAATGGAAAGAATCAATACTTATTCCGATTCACAAAAAAGGACCGAGGACGGATTGTAACAACTATCGTGGGATCTCTCTTCTCCCAGTATGCTATAAAATATTCTCGTCAATACTAACTAGCCGAATCACGGAATACGCTGAGGAAATTATCGGAGA
The DNA here is from genome assembly GCA_023052935.1 of Piezodorus guildinii. Lineage (NCBI taxonomy): Eukaryota > Metazoa > Arthropoda > Insecta > Hemiptera > Pentatomidae > Piezodorus > Piezodorus guildinii. The sequence continues at coordinate 182,300,401 of CM041292.1, read as the reverse complement.
CTACCAATGTGGTTTTAGGCGGAATCGCTCGACTATTGATCAAATATTTTCCTTACGTCAAATATTAGAGAAGAAGCTGGAATACAACGGTGTAGTCCATCAACTTTATATAGACTTTAAAAAGGCTTATGATTCAATAGACCGTCAGAAGCTTTATAACATCATGATTGAACAGGGGATACCTAGGAAGTTAGTAAACCTAGTAGAGATGTGTTTGTCGGAAACATTTCATAAAGTTAGAATCGGTCATAATTACTCCGAGAGATTTGAGGTGCGATCGGGTTTGAAACAGGGTGACTCCCTTTCACCTGTTTTGTTTAATATAGCCTTAGAATATGTTATAGAAAAGGTGATGTGTACCGAGAAAGGCTTAAATATGGGTGACAAGATTCCGGTTTTGGGGTATGCCGATGATTTGGTACTGCTAGGTGAAGACACGGAAACTATACAACTAAATACCAGTGTGTTAATAAAAACCGGTAAAGAGATAGGTCTCGAATTAAATACCGATAAGACGAAATATATGATTAGTTGCAGAAATGGTAGCGATCTTGACGATATTAATATTTCAGGTCATACTTTTGAACACGTAGAGAAATTCAAGTATTTAGGGTCAATGATAACAAGAAAAAATGAAATCCAGGAAGAAATAAAGTCCCGGTTAAAGGTGGGAAATGCGTGTTATTATTCAGTTGCTAAATTACTTAGCTCGCGGCTTCTGTCTAAAAACTTAAAGGTTAGAATTTATAAAACTATTATTCTTCCAACGGTTCTTTACGGATGCGAAACGTGGGCGCTTACTTTGAAGGATGAACAACGGCTTAAGGTTTTCGAGAATAAGGTACTGCGTAAAATATTTGGTCCGAAGAGATATGAGACCACTGGGGAGTTTAGAAGGTTGCACAACGCGGAATTGCGGAGTTTGTACCCTGTGAATATAATTGAGTTGATAGCATCGCGGAGACTCAAATGGGCGCGTAAAGTTGTTGGGCTTAGTGAGGAACGGATTCCGAGAAAGTTGGTATTCGCTGAACCGACTGGTAGGCGTCCGAAGGGTAGGCCGAAGCGTCGATGGGAGGATTGCATTAAGGCTGATCTCGGGGGCTTGGGCTTGACCGGTGAACATTGGACGAGTCTGTGCAGGCGAAGTTTGGTGGTATCGGCATCGAACCTTCGGGTTCGGTAAGCCTATTATTATTATTATTATTGTGTAATCATTTGCAGCGTTTTTCAAGGTAGAACGACCATGTGTCAGTAGTAATTGGGGTAGAGTCAGCAATTTTACAGGAAGTGCGAAAATCTCGCATTACTTTATTATTAAACTATCTAATTTCGGTCTTTTCGCATTAAAATCTAGAATTGTATTTTTACTATATTAATAACATCATATTAAAGTTTTGAAATGAAATTTTTTAGTATGAATTAGAACGAATGTAAATGCGTAATTAGTACTTTTAGAAAATGGCCGAATTTCTAAATCGCCTTTTTTTAAGGACTTGAGAGCTCATTAGATAAAATAAAATAGAAGATTTAGATTACAAAATGTGATGAGATTACAAATATGTAAAAAAATCAGTTTCGTAAAAAATGTCCTTTAGTACCTTTTGGAAATCAACGTCTCAATTGATGTATTTATCCTAGTTACTTTTAACAAAATTAATTATTCGGAAGAAACATATATTGATGGTATATAAATGTTTTTTTTGTTCTACCTAAAAGTTTATTTTACATCAGTAACCTAATTTTTACTGGTGTAAATCAAAATTTTGAGGAAAAACAACCATTTATTTATCAGTTACTTTTAATTTTATACATTTTATTTTTTATAAACATCTTTTATATATCAACGTTTAAACTATAATAATGGTTTTTGGGCGTAGGACGTCTTTTGTAATCCTTGACCTCTCAGATTTCTTACGTGCTATTAAAAAACTAAATAAAAAAATATGATGGGACGGCCAGAGATAATACGGGAGTGAAAAAGAAGACTGACGAAATGAAGAAATCACGTCATTTATTCCCAATTCAATTTATAATTTATTATAAAGATAAAAAAAACTTCCACTATATATATAAGAATTATCCGCATAACACATACGTAAGCCATAAACATAAATAAATAAAGAAAAAATAAATAAATAACAATATTAAGAAGTGGTCTCCTCTTGGGTACTTATTAGAATAACATATTTTGATTGGCCTTTGGATTTTTTAAAAGGGCGTAAAAAATTCTAGGTTACGCCACCCTTCAGAGGAAACTGGTGGTCCCGAGCCTGTGCGATGTCTGTTAAGGAGTTAATAATTTGTGGCTATGCAATGCTATTGGTTCTCGGAGGGGACGTAAAAAGGTGGTTCTAAGCTTGTGCTATGTCCTATAATCGTTAAATAATCCTATCTTAATTAAACCTGCATAGGCAAAATTTAGGACTCCAACTATAGCAAAGTCGGATTAGCCACCGTAATAGAATGCAACGTTAAATGAATAAACGCTGTGAGTTCGAATCGCAGTCACGGCGGTGCTTTTATTGGGATGTAATTAAATGGGGATTCACACACAGCCTCTCCCCCCGGGTATGTGAGACCCGTCAGACAAATAGTGGCCACTCACAAAAATAGGCGTAAGGATTGATGACCCTACCCTGCAAAATCTCATCGAGAATCGTGATTATATTCTCTTAGGAGATTACACCACGCGGCCAAGGGCCTTCACGGCCTGTCGCGCCAGAGAAAAAAATATATATACTAGCTGTAACCTTGTGGTAAGGGTAACTCTCATTCATTATATATATATATATATATATATATATATATATATATATATATATATATATATATATATATATATATATATATATATATATATATATATGTATGTATGTATGTAATAGCTAACAGATAATTTAATGAAACACTTGTTCCTATCGAAAGCTAATGTAATTTTTTAATCTTCATTTGATCCGATTTAAAATGTAGGTAGAACCCTTTTTTTTTTTTTTTTTTTTAAAAAATAAATCTCAGAATTAACAGAGACATATATTATAGAAAATACTATAGTTGACTATAGTTAAGACTTGAAAATAAGTCTCAGGATAAAAATGAAATAACCTACTTTAGGGTGACATTCAGTGATGTCATTTACATTTGTATAATTATTTTTATCTTCTTACAAAAAAAAAGTATTATAAAAAAAATAGATAATAAAAACAAGATATGGATAAATGATATGTTGGATATGTAAATAATTATCTTTTCTGATGAAACATTTTATTCTCAATGCCGATAAACACTCCAGTCTGTTTTTTATATCACTTTTCTCTTCTTCTTATTTTTTTTTTAATTTATTTTTTTTTTTTAGTAAACTTCTTATGTCACGTTTAATTTAATTTTTGTTTTTCGGTTTTAAATTCAAAAAGAAAAGCAGCAAAGTGACATTAACTGCGTTCAAATTTGTATGTTTTTCAAAGGATTGAAATATTTTCTATGTTTTGTAAAGAAATTATAACATCCATTAGCTTAATCAATTCAATTTATATATTTAATAATCTCAATTTTTGATGGACAATGCCAGAAGAAAGTTTTGACAGCAGTTTTTTTCGAATGATTTTTTGTAATAAATACATTAAAAAAATGGTGAGTTAGTAAAAAAGTGAATCTATAAAATAAACGAAAATCTATCTTGGAGAATGAAAAATTTGTTTATTTGTTCAACGTCCCTTTATGCTGCTGTGGCTAATCCGACGATGCTACAGTGGGAGTCCTAAATTTTGTCTATCCAAGTTTAATTAGGATACGGATCTTTAACCAGTACCTGACATCGCACAGGCTGGACCACTATTTTACGTCTTCCCTAATTTTAACAACTTTTACATTATAATCATTTATCCAATTTGACAAGGATAAAATTCATAAAAACCTTGACATTATTATTATTATTTTTTTTTTAATGGAGACAAATATCAATTCAGGGGCAAGATGCGTGGTTGCCTAACTTATCGAACAGACATCTAGAAATATATATTTTTTAAAATTTGTTTGTAACATACTTATTACAAAAATACATTTTGTTCCTAAAACTCTTACTAAGCAGTTAATTAATTTGATGAAGTGATCAATTACATTCGATTTTCTAGCCCATCTAACATACGATTAGTTTTCGTTTTAATGAATCTGTTATGTCTTAGGGATTAGAAATTCTTAATGATGACTGCCAGAAGAGCAAACGTCCAGCAGAACCACGTGAAGTCTGGCGGCCCAAACGTTAAGAAGGCCTATGGTATGACTATTTCAGTGAAAATTGACTTAAAATAAGACTAAATCGAGTCAATACTAATTATATTAGTCTTGTAATTGTGAGATTATACGATTTCGTTATTAATGGAGAGCATTACAGCCTTTTAAGGACAAGGTCTTGGGTTCGAACCCGGCATACGGAGTAAATAATCCTGAGCCATAATCCATTGCTATTAGTCCTTCGGAGGTGACGTAAAATGGTGGTCCTGTGCTAGTGCGAAATCTGGTAATTGGTAAGATCCCTTTCCAAACCAAACCTATGTAGGCAAAATTTAGGTCTCTCATCAAAATTTGCATCGTACGATTAGCCACAGTTGTTAAGTGAATAAACAAACATTCCGAAAAAACACGTTAGTTTAAGATAAGGCTCTGAATAAAAATAAAATAACCTACTTAAAGGTGACATTCATTGATGTCATTTATATTTCTATAATTATTTATGTCTCCTTAAAAAAAAAGTATTATAAAAAATAAATAGAAAAAAAAAATAGATAAACGATATTACATTATTTTCTGATGAAACCTTTTATTTATTCTCAATGCCGATAAACACTCCATTCTATTTTTTATATAATTTTTATTTCAGTAAACCTGTTATGACAAGTTTAATTTCATTTGTAACTTCCGATTTTTAAAATTAAAAAAAAACATATACAACCAATTGACATTAACAACACTATAATTTACACGTTTCCAAATACTTTAAATCTTTTTTACTTTCACTTACTATATATAGTAAGGGGAAGTATTGCGATCGTGAAAATTTTCGAATTCCAGTTTTCAACGGAAATACACCTTTTAGGGTTCCCTGAGTCCAAATAACCAAGTCTCGCAAAAAGGTCTGTGTGTGTGTGGGGTAACTCCCGGGCGGAAACGGTAAGTCTTATGAAACTGAAATTTCATATTTAAGACAACTATACGCCCGAGACGTGACAAAACTTTTTTCATCAAAATGAGCTTACCAGAAGAGGCACTTTATACCATGCATTTTGCACCTTTTTTCGATTTTCTCAAAAAAGGTTCCGACGATTTTGATTAAACTCGCTATATCGATGTAAAATTTAATGAGCTTTAATATCATGTAGATTTTATTTGGATAAAAAAGGTCTGACAGGGCTTAAATACCGATATTTTAAATTTTCTTCCTCTAAAGTACCTTTAATTTTGTAGATTCAATAATAATAACTAGATTATCTTGTTAACACTGATGAAAAACAGGTAAATATATAAATTTAATAAATTCGATATCTAACTAAAGGAGAAAACAGAAAAAATATTTTTTTAATGCAATTTTTCGTTTTTGAACATAAGAGCAGTAATATACATGTATGATATACCGTTGGAAAGCTAAAGATTTTAGAAAAAATATCATCTCATACACAAGCTTTTAGAAGTTAATAGAGAGTGATGAGAAGAAGATAAAACTAACTGATTATTTTAGATAATAATATAATAGATTTTTTAATAAAACACACGTTTCTATATAAATTCAATTTGATTAATTCCTTAATAGTTTCACGTATTTTTATCTCTAACTGTACTTGAAAATTCTTTCATTGATTTTAAAAATTGAGGTAAGTGAAAGTTGTGTGTTGCCCGCACCAGATTTTTGTACTAACAATTAGTAAATAAATGGTTAGTACCTATTACCTTAATTAATTCTAAAATAGACTTATAATACAATAAAAAATGTAGAGCTATATATATAATTTTTTTTTTTTTTTTTTTTTCTGTGAAGAATAGAGGGACTTTCAGTCAGATAAGTACAATATAAAAACATCTGATGCGCACGAATTTCACTTACCTCCGTTTTTAAAATCAATTAAAGAACTATTATTTAGAGTTGAAAAAAGGTTAAAGAATTACATTGAGTTTCGTTGGAAACATGTCTTTTATTAAATAATCTATTATATTATTACCTACAACAATTCCATGGTTTTTCCCTTTTACCACTCTCCATTATCTTATACATCTTTGTGTAAAAGATAATACTTTTTTCTAATTTTTTTATTTTCCATTGGTATTTTATACATCTATATTTCTGTTCTTGTGTTCGGAGGAGAAAAAAATCACCTAAAAAAAATATGTTTCCTCTTTCCTCCTTCTGCTGGTTATCAACTTGTATATTTAGCCATTTTTCCTTTAATTTTTTTTTTTTTTTTTTTTTTTTTTTTTTTTTTTTTTTTTTTTTTTTTTTTTTTAGCTAAGCTATTAAGGCGAAATGGTTAATTTTTTAAAATAAATAATATGCGTGCGCGTGCGTGCGTGTGTGAGGGTAGTATATTATTTATTAAATAAAGCATTTTTCTCGCTCTCTTCATTCAGTACGCAAGAGTTTAGATACAATATTATGTACCAAATTGTAACAAAGTTTTTAAAATCGAATGGTGATATAAATCTATAAATTAACATATTTATTAATTATTTCATATGCGGACGATATAGATATTGTGGGACGGTCCAGGCAAGCGGTAATAGAAGCCTTCTTTGCTTTAGAAGCTGCAGGGAAACGCATAGGACTCGTTGTGAACGAAGATAAGACGAAGTATATGATTTCGGATGAAGCTCCAGGATTATTTGGCACCAAGGTTTCTTTTCGACAATACGGGTTTGAGCATGTTTTCCAATTTGTATACTTGGGGTCTTAATCAGGGTCGGAATCACAACGAAACCGTAGCTGAGACAAAAAGAAGAATATTAGCCGCAAATCGTTGCTATTTTGGGCTTCGAAAACATTTCTGCGGTAACGATGTATAAAACGCTAATTCGATATGTACTATGTTACGGCTCAGAAACGTGGGCGACATCAAGTGCTGAGGACCAGCTTCTACTTATAGTAGAAAGTGTTGTGCCGAATATATGGCGGTGTTTATGAAAATAATGAATGGAGGCGGAGTAGCAACAGAGAGCTGTACGATTTATATTGTGAAACTGATGTCTTCCTCTTCGTTAAGATCGGGAGGCTTCGATGGGCAGGACATCTGGCACGAATGGCTGACAATATGCCTCCAAAGAGATTATTAACCGAAATCGTTGACAGTCGTCGCAAGGTTGGGAGGCCAAGGCTGTGCTGGGTGGATTGTGTAGCCAATGACGCACGAAACTTCTTGAATGTGGGAAGCTAAATGGCCGCAGCACAGGATAGGGAATCGTAGCGTTTGCTGCTGGAGGAAGCCAGGACCCTTCATGGGTTGGAGATTAACTATTTCAACCTTTAAATTACTTCATGAAACAAATCTTTTATTTTATAATGAATTGGATTTCCATGGAAACAATATTAAACCAATAAATATTATATTTAATAGTTTATTTTAAATATAAATTAGTAATAAACATAATAGGATAGGAAACGTTGTTGTATCTAAGGTTTTTGAAAACATACACTGTAATCAAGTTTTCTTATTATGGGAAAAATAAATTTTCTGTTATCTAGGTTTCAAATTAAAATAAACAGAACCGATTTTGTTTTTTGTTTTTTATTTTTGACGATGGTTTAATATAATAATGAATAGAAGTTATAAAATAAATATATTTTCTTACTAATTGCTCTTTTCGTTGTGTGGTAAGTCTAGCGCAAAAACGAAAACTCGTACGAAAATGAAATTACATATTTAAGAAAACTATGATAATGGCTAAGATGCTACAGCAACTTTCACTTTAAATCGGGTAACAAAAAGAGCCACTTTGTCCCTTGCATTTCGCACGTTTTTTTATTTTGTCGCGCCCAACAGTGCGTGAGTGAGTGATATATGAAATATATAGTAAGGGAAACTATCGCGATCGTGAAAATTTTCCGATCCTAATTTTCAACGGAAATACTCGTTTTAGGGTTCCAAACATCAAAGTCCCGAAAAAAGGCCTGTGCGTGTGTGTCCGTACGTGGCAAGCCTAGCACGAAAAGGAAAAGATGTAAAACTGAAATTTCATATTTAAGACAACTATATGCCCGAGATGTTATAGCAACTTTTTTATCAAAATCGGCTATCCAGAAGAGCCACTTACACAATGCATTTTACACTTTTTCACGATTTCCTCCGAAACGGCTTTAATGATTTTGATTAAACTCAACATATCGATGTAACATTTAATGGGGTTTAATATCATGTAGGTTTTATTCTGATTGAAACAGCCTGACAGGGCTTAAATGCCAATAGTTTAAATTTCTTTTTTCTTCCTCTAAAGTATCTTCAATTTTGTAGATTCGAAAAAATTGATTATTATCATGTTGTTAGCAATGATAAAAACGTTTAAGTATATAAGTTTGATGAATTCTATTTCCAACTAAGGAGAAAAACTGCAAAAAATATTTTTTTAATGCAATTTTATGTTTTTAACATAATAATAGTAAAATAGTAATACCGTTTAAAAGAGAATGATTTAAAAAAAATATATCTGACATACAACGGTGTAAAAAGTAATGTAAAGTGACGAATAGGGCATAAACTTATTACTGATTATTATACGTATTAATTTAATATAGTTATATTATTTGATCTAAATCATATGTTTATAATAAAACTAAATACACTTTTTACTTTCACTTACTATATATAGTAAGAGGAAGAATTGCGATCGTGAAAATTTTTGATTTCTAGTTTTCAACGGAAATACACGTTTTAGGGTCCCCTGAGCCCAAATAACGAAGTCCCGCAAAAAGGTCTGTCTGTGTGTGTGTGTAAGCAGTAACTCCCGGGCGGAAACGCTAAGTCCTATGAAACTGAAATTTCATATTTAACACAAATATGCGCCCAAGACGTTACAAAACCTTTTTCATTAATATGAGCTTACCAGAAGATCCACTTTATACCATCCATTTTGCACCGTTTTCGATTTTCTCAAAAACGGCTCTAACGATTTTGATTAAACTCGCTATATTGATGCAGAATTCAATGGGCTTTAATATAATGTAGGTTTTATTCTGATTGAAATAGTCTGACAGGACTTAAATGCCGATATTTTAAATTGTCTTTCTCTAAACTACCTTTAATTTTGTACATTTCAAAAGGTTAACCATATCATCCTAATGACACTGATGAAGGACGGCTAAATGTACAAGTTGGACGAATTTGGTGACTAACTAAAGCATAAAAGAGAAAAACTATTTTTAAGTAATTTTTTTTTTTTTTTGAGATTAAGAACAGTAAAACGACGTATGGAGAGAGAATGATTTTAGAAAAAATATTATCTGATACACAAATTTGTAAAAGGTAATATAAAGTGACCAATAAGGAATACACGTATTACTGATTAACAATTTAATCATATGTTTCCAACGGAAATGAACACACGCTTTATAAAAATTAATTAGGAATATTTTTCAAATTGACATACAGTCGAGGTAAGTGAAAGTCGTGTGTTACCCGCACCAGATTTGTTTTTGTGTAACTTAGGACGGAGGAAACAATGAACTATCATAACCTCCATCTTTACCAATGATATATGCTCGTAAGTTTTTGGACTTACAACAACTTTACATTTACTTGAATTTTTAATTTTATTTTATATTAACTTTTCTAAAATCTTGCGCTTTCCAACAGTATATTATGCGCCTATACTACAACTCATATTTTAGGAATAATTTGTTTATGACTTCATTAAAAAAAAAAAATTTCTCTTCTAAAGAAAAACTTAATTGCAATGTATTTTACTTATAAACCTTCCGAAAAGAATAGTGAATACCGTTCCGAACTCCGCCATGTGGTTTAAAAGTAAAAGTTTGTTCCAGGAATCAAAGTTTTATATTTTTTTCTTAATCAGATATTGAAACAACGTGACTTTAGATCATATTAACATTTTTACAGCTGACATAATTATAGTACATTAAATTTTTAATAAACTTTCCGGTGAAAAACATGCTGGAGTGTTTATCGGCATTGAAGATAAAGGTTTCATCATGATTATTTACTCCTAGTTAAATTATTTACCTCTCTGTCTGTTATGTACGATAATTATTCGATAACCGATATCGATATCTTCATATCTTCATACTCGATTAAATCTAAAACCCTGTAAATTATTGGAAAACTTTGTACTTATTTGTGTTTACCATTTTTATGTTTTTTCGAGTATCTGTTTCGAAATTGTAGTCATTGAAAGGGTATTGATTGAGTGAATTGATTTGAATTTTGTTCTTTGTTTATTTATATATTTAAAAAAAAAATTATAGTAACTTACAACTTTATTAAACAAACACAAGAAGTCATGGAAATGTCTTGAGAAAGGACTACTTACTTACTTGCCAGTGCTGTGGCCGCCCTCTCGGAGTCGGTGTTTTGAACAGTGGATTCGTGCAGTGCTGGAGACTATCGAAAAATTTGATAAGTCTCCGAGAGATGTATTCTGTCAAGGTTGGAAGTTCGAAGGTATCGTGTATTTGGTCTGTCTTCGTCCTCCGTAGTGTAGTATACCTCACTATTCGTCTCAGTACTCCATTCTGAAACTGCTGTAGCTTTTTCGCTGTGGTTGGTGTTATGTTAGTTAGCATCGGTGCTCCGTATAGAAGGGCCGGTCTAATTACTGATTTGTAGATTAATATTTTTAGGCGGAGGGATAGATTCGGTGACGTTAGTATATGATTTAGTCGATAGGACTTGGTCCTAACCGAGTTAATCTTTTTAAGGCAATGATTAGACAGTGTGAGGTGCCTGTCTAGGGTGATTTAAAAAAAAAAATTTATAGTAACTTACAACTTTATTAAACAAACACAAGAAGTCATGGAAATGTCTTGAGAAAGGACTACTCATTGATAGCTCTTCATTATTTTAAGGTAGTAGGTCCTGAGGCCACCTTCTTTTCAATCGCCTTGGCGGGTTATCAGGAATATCTAAGGAAGATAGATTGCGGATAAGTGGGTAGAAAGTTTGGAATGGAAAGGTCCATATCTATTTCGGGCTAGGTCTGTAAAAAATGGGACGTTGAGGTCGTTATGGAGGAGTTAATTTTTGACAAAATAACGGGCATTCAGAATTTAGCGAAGGGTTTTGGATTGTAAGGATTGGATGCGGGAGGAATTAGATGGCTTAGTTGAGCTCCAAAGCTCGATTATATATGTACAGATGAGCCTGATAACAGTGACGTAAATATTTTATTTTGTAAAAGACTGGAAGTTTTGAACGTTTGTCAAATAGTTTTGTAGAAATCGGTATCTTCGAGCAGTTTCTTGTAATTTCAGTCTTGTGAGAGGATCCTAAGGCGCTAGTCAAGATGGAGTCCTAGGTATCGGATCTGTATTACAGGAGTAAGTGTGATGTTATTAAAGGACACTGAGGGAAGAGCAGGAAGACATCGGTTTGCGATGATGGGTAAAGGTGATTTGTTGGGACTTATTTTAATTCTTCAATGTCTGTGATGTAGGACTGAAGGGTTTGGGATGCAGTAGTTGGCTCACTATGGACGGATAAGACGCATGGGTCATCAGCATATGAATTGAGGACAGTTCGGGGATGGAATGGATTGTCAGCTGTATAAATAAAGTAGAGGATAAGGCCTGCGATACTACCTTGAGGAACTCCAATCGAGGTTGGGAAAATATGGGTGGGTAGGAAAAGTTATGGTTTACCTTAAAGGTTCTGCCAGTAAGATAGGAACGCATTAGTAGGAAATATGCAGGAGAGCGGAATTGACGGAGTTTGTATAGCTATCTCTGGTGCCAGATTTGTAAAGCTATCTCTGGTGCCAGATTTGTAAAGCTATCTCTGGTGCCAGATTTGTAAAGCTATCTCTGGTGCCAGATTTGTAAAGCTATCTCTGGTGCCAGATTTGTAAAGCTATCTCTGGTGCCAGATTTGTAAAGCTATCTCTGGTGCCAGATTCGTCTTAAATATGAACTTCAAAAAGGTTTTCCCGAGCCTGTACTCATTAAATATCTTTATCCTAAATAAGCCTGAATAGGAAAAATTTAGGACTTCCACTGTAGCATCGGCCGATTAGCTATAGCAGCATAAAGTGACGTTAAATGAACAAAAAAAAATCTCCTTAATTAATTAATCTCAATAATACAAGATTTTGGAGGATGACAGAATTCTCATTGGACTTAAAAAAAAATGTCTTACTCAATAAGCTGCAAAATTAGTGGAATTTATTAGGTTGTTATCAGATAACCTTCAGAATCTAAACTTATGAACTTATGATTGTCCTAATCTTGGCCGCATTTTTGTATTATCTATTCAAAGTAATGTTATTTTTAGCCCACAATCAAGATGAATTATAAATTTTGAAATATTTTCTATAGTATGTAAATTCGTGGAAGTATTATCTGGAATTATGTAACCGATATAGGATTACGTTACTGAGGCTATGTCGGGGATAGGGGAGCAGTCACTCTCTGTGGTCCATGGATCTGTTTCTCTTCTTGGTGTTGATCAGTCCTGTGCTGGCTGTCAAGGTAATGTTTCAAACTCAGTTATTATATTCTTATGTATTTTATTACAATGATATATTAATAAATCACAAGGTAATAGATAACGATAGGTTTCAAAACTAAAGGATAAAATATGTGGTGCGGGCAAATCACGACATTTACTACCCGGGTTCTTAAAATCAGTTTAAGAACAATTGAATAAAGTTAAAAAATCTTGTGCGGTGAGCACACGACTTTCATTTACCTCGGCAGTTAAAATGTAATCCTCTCGCGGGACTATCCCAGTTGAACAAGGAGCCTTCTAGAAGAACTCAAGTAATAGTAATTGTAATAGTGAATTGTCGATGATGGCCGAGAATATAATATTGGACTCCCTGGGGATTATTCATCATCACCTCTATGGATATTAGTTGGGTTAAGATTTTTCCTTATAAGACTTATATTTATGTTTTTCTTTATTCGTCTTATCTTTTTGCTTAAATTTTATCATTGATTCTTTGATACTGTTGGTCCTTTCCTTAGGTGTGTATTTTCAAATATGTTTTTTTTTTTTTTTTTTTTTTTTTTTTGCTTGGGGTTTGCTTTGGATTATAGACTATATTACATATTATAAGATATAACATAGAAATCTGTTGATAAAGAAAGTAATTGTATTGTAAATTTATAACTTTTCAGGACAATATCACATGTCATCAAGATTGATAAGTACGCTGTGTATGATAGCAACCCAATACAGCACGGTTTTGTTTTATTGTAATTTTGATAAAATAAAGCATTTCTCTCTAAGAACTATTGAATAAACTTAAAGTTGGAAAAAGTTTTAAGTTACTATAAAGAAAAAATGTATTCAGTTTTATTAAAAACATATGATTTAGATTAAATAATATAACTATATTAAATTAATACGTATAATAATCAGTAATAAGTTTATGCCCTATTCGTTGCTTTACATTCCTTTTTACGCCGTTGTATATAAGATAATGTTTTTAAAAAATCATTCTCTTTCAAACGGTATTATTATTATTATGTTAAAAACATAAAATTGCATTAAAAAAATATTTTTGCAGTATTCTTCCTTAGTTAGAAATAAAATTCAACCTTTTTTATCATTACTAACAACATGAAATAATCAATTTTTTCGAATCTACAAAATCGTAGATACTTTAGAGGAAGAAAAAATAAATTTAAAATATCGGCATTAGAGCCCTGTCAGGCTGTTTCAATCAGAATAAAACCTACATGATATTAAACCCCATTAAATTTTACATCGATATGTTGAGTTTAATCAAAATCATTAAAGCCGTTTCGGAGGAAATCGTGAAAAAGTGTAAAATGCATTGTGTAAGTGGCTCTTCTGGATAGCCGACTTTGATAAAAAAGTTGCTATAACATCTCGGGCATATAGTTGTCTTAAATATGAAATTTCAGTTTTACATCTTTTCCTTTTCGTGCTAGGCTTGCCACGTACGGACACACACGCACAGGCCTTTTTTCGGGACTTTGATGTTTGGAACCCTAAAACGAGTATTTCCGTTGAAAATTAGGATCGGAAAATTTTCACGATCGCGATAGTTTCCCTTACTATATATTTCATATATCACTCACTCACGCACTGTTGGGCGCGACAAAATAAAAAAACGTGCGAAATGCAAGGGACAAAGTGGCTCTTTTTGTTACCCGATTTAAAGTGAAAGTTGCTGTAGCATCTTAGCCATTATCATAGTTTTGTTAAATATGTAATTTCATTTTCGTACGAGTTTTCGTTTTTGCGCTAGACTTACCACACAACGAAAAGAGCAATTAGTAAGAAAATATATTTATTTTATAACTTCTATTCATTATTATATTAAACCATCGTCAAAAATAAAAAACAAAAAACAAAATCGGTTCTGTTTATTTTAATTTGAAACCTAGATAACAGAAAATTTATTTTTCCCATAATAAGAAAACTTGATTACAGTGTATGTTTTCAAAAACCTTAGATACAACAACGTTTCCTATCCTATTATGTTTATTACTAATTTATATTTAAAATAAACTATTAAATATAATATTTATTGGTTTAATATTGTTTCCATGGAAATCCAATTCATTATAAAATAAAAGATTTGTTTCATGAAGTAATTTAAAGGTTGAAATAGTTAATCTCCAACCCATGAAGGGTCCTGGCTTCCTCCAGTATCTACTTTAGAGGAAGAAAAAATAAATTTAAAATATCGGCATTAGAGCCCTGTCAGGCTGTTTCAATCAGAATAAAACCTACATGATATTAAACCCCATTAAATTTTACATCGATATGTTGAGTTTAATCAAAATCGTTAAAGCCGTTTCGGAGGAAATCGTGTAAAATGTATTGTGTAAGTGGCTCTTCTGGTTAGCCGATTTTGACGATATAGTTGTCTTAAATATGAAATTTCAGTTTTTACATATTTTCCTTTTCCTGCTAGCCTTACCACGTACGGACACACACGCACAGGCCTTTTCTCGGGACTTTGAAAACTAGGATCGGAAAATTTTTACGATAGCAATAGTTTCCCTTACTATATATTTCATATATCACTCACTCACTGTTGGGCGCTACAGTCCTTGTAGAACCCCAGCTGCCACCCCATGCCTCGCGACCTCCAGCAAGACTCCTACAATTTCCAACTCCCATCCTTCTCAAATACTCCTCCAAGTCCTCAATCCGCCGTCGCCAGGGTCTACCCCTTTCCTTTTCCCTCCTGGTGCACCATTTTAGGCATCCTAAAGTGCTCCATCCTTTCCACATGCATTCAACCATCGCAGCCAGCTCTTCCTAGCCTGCACAGAGGATATCAGGCTCTCCATACAATTCTGTAAGTTCGGTGTTGCTTCTGATTCTCCATCTGTATTCATTTCATATATATGGTAAGTAAAAATATGGTTGGAATCGCGATTTAACTTTATCAAACATAAAGAAAATTATTTAGAAATTTATGAAACTGGATGAATTGGTGATATTAAAAAAACTAGTCGATCGAAATGAGCCCTTCAAGTGTCAATATCGAAGCAGTGCGTGAGGAAGTCCAGAAATAAGTTTAATATTTTAGATGAAATATTATCTTGTACACAAAATCGTAAACGGTAATGGAGGGTGATGGGAAGCTAATAAAACAAACTGATTCTTCTAGATAATTATATAATGGATTAATTTAATGGAACACATGTTCCTAACCATACTAATTATAATTCTTTAACCCTTTTTTATCGTTGACTTTATTTAAAAGTGTTTAAATCAATTTTAACAGCGGAGGTTAGTGAAAGTCATGTTGTGAAAGTGTTACGCGGACTAGATTTAACAAATATCTTGTTACTTCCATTGGTTGTAGAAGTTTATTTTTTTCTTTAAAATTCTGAGTGATCCAATTTTAATTATACTTGATATAAGTTTAACAAAAAAACAAAGCCAGATATAAAAAAAAGAGTGTTTATCGGCATTGAGGTCAGAAGGAAGATTCGTCATAAAATAAAATTATTTACTTCTACTGCCTACTAATACTCTTTTATTTTTAATGGATATCTTATTTTTATTTTATTTTTAGAGATATAAATAAAGAGATATAATGATATCTGGTACTAATTGTACCAATTAAAAATTTTCTGGTTGTGGACTGTATGATAAAAATAATAATAAAAAACTTTAAATTTTGATTCTGCCCAGAATAAGGGATCTCCAAGTCGTTTTACAAATAAATTTAAGATAGACAGCAGCTTACCTAATCGCCTTCTTGTGTCTTCTAGAACGGGCCCGCTCAGGCTCGGCAGTCTCCTCCAGCTGCTCCTAGATTTATCTTGTAAAACTTAGGAGAACCTAAATTCTTAAAATTGAGTCCCTCTATCGTGACCGGGAACCGAATATCACTACAAATATCGTCACGGACTACAAAAACATGCAATCGGGACAGAATCTCAATTCACACTGACTCTATAGCAAAAAACAAAAGACGGTCGAATAAAACATCTATGCCGTATCCACGGCGCGACCTATTTAAATTTAAATTAAAATAAATCAAAATAAATATTATTATTTTTAATTCGCGTAATCGCGAACACACACCCGCCCCTTAAGGTTCCTACCTTCAGCAAAATCAAATAAAGTATTCAAAACATTTTTTTTTTTAAACTATAACCTAACTAGAACTATTTTTTAAACAAACCAAATAAACACAAATCCAATCCAAACGTATTTACAATATATACAACGACTACTGAGCCGGGACCTACTGAGATGGTAGAGGATTCACGACCAGCCGTTTATAGTTTCCGGACCAAGTCCGAACTACGGCCACACAGATAACATCATCGGCAGGATTTTCCTTTCCATCGATATGAAACCGCGAACCATTAGGGGTTGGTTCCTGAATTTTGACTATCCTATTGGCTACGAAAGTTTGCCACCTGTCTGAAGAAACACGGATCCAGCAAAGAACTATTTCGGAGCCCATAAAATTAATCGTACGATCGACAGGTCGAAGAAGCGTCAATGTCTTGGTAATCGTGTTCATTAAGTTGATTAGAAGTAATACGGCATATAATTCCAGTCTAGGAATAGACAATAAT
The DNA here is from genome assembly GCA_023052935.1 of Piezodorus guildinii. Lineage (NCBI taxonomy): Eukaryota > Metazoa > Arthropoda > Insecta > Hemiptera > Pentatomidae > Piezodorus > Piezodorus guildinii. The sequence goes on along the minus strand of CM041292.1, from coordinate 182,283,171 downwards.
TTTGTAGGAGCTACTTTCAGCTTTCCACTGATCAGACTGACTTTAGGTTCATAACCAACTTGCTCGACCTTAGCATATAGCACCAATCCATTACCCACCATCGAAGCATCTGAAAACCCCATTAAAGTTATTTTTGCTTCAGGGTAAAATCCTATATGCCGTGGAATTATCACATCTTCCAAACTAGTATATTCGGACTGAAACTGTTGCCATGGTTTAGCAACTGAGTCGAACGGTGGCTCATCCCAATCTACCCCTTCTTTCCAAAGCCATTTTATAAAAACCGCATAAAGCATAACGGTATCTAGCAGTCCCATCGAATCCAAAATCTGGGAGACAGTGGACAAAATGTTGCGCTTTGTGCCTCTCTTAAATTCAATATCTATTTTGAATTGCAAGAAATCGCTCTTTGGAACCCCTCGTAAACCCAGAACTGACGAAGGATTTTTCTCTGAAAGGTTTTCACGCATTTCTCGCGGCTCTTCGTTGGACTTTGAGGAAGGAAATTCAATTAGGTTTGAACCCCACTTAGTTAATTTAAAACCACCCCTCTGAAACATATCACGGGCCTTTCGACTGATATCTAAAGCCTCCTGTACCGAAGGGAGTGAGGTGACCAAGTCACCAATATACATATCACGGGGTATCAAATTTGCGACCTCCGGGAAACTTCCTTTCTCGTCCTCGACAAGCAGGTGTACCGTATGCAGGGCTAAGAAGGAAGAGGATGACATCTCGAAAACTATACAATTGAGCTCATAAACTTGAACGGGCTCATCGGGAGAAAATCTCCATAGAAATCTCTGAAATTGCCTATGTTCAGGAGTTACCCATCTCTTTCTATACATCTGCTTGATATCTGCAGCAAGAGCAACTTCGAAAATTCTAAAATTTATAAATAATGACATAATATCGATTTGCAACTTCGGTCCGACAAATAAAATGTCATTCAATGATTTTCCGAAAGTTGTTTTCGAACTCTCATTGAAAACAATTCTCAACGGAGTGGTCAAACTTTGAGGTTTGAATATTCCTCGGTGTGGGATATAATATCCATCAGGATTCAAATCTGCATTAGAAACTAATGATGCATGACCCTGATTTAAATAATCTAGGATACCATCCTTATACGTTTTCCTAAATTCTTGTGAACGACTAAAGCGTTTTTCTAAGGCTATGATGCACCTTTTGGCAACAGCAAGGGATGACCCTAAACCAGAAGGATCTTCATGGAAAGGTAAACGCACAATATTCCTTCCAGATTCAAGCCTCCTTAGAGTCGAGGAAAATATCTCCTCACACTTAGCATCTTGAGGACTTAAGATTGATGTTGGATGAGTAGAAACTTCCTCCATTTCCCAAAAGGATTTTAATAAATTTTCTATCGGCGTTTCGACAGTACTACAGAGTGATATCTTAGATTCTACGCTCTGAATGATTGGCGCTTTTCCCATCAATACAAATCCAAACGGACTTTGTATTGCTATCGGTTGCTCAGAGTAACCCCGAACTTGACGCCCTCCCAGAAAATCTGGACAAAGCTCCGAACCAATAATTCCATCAATGGCACCAGGAGTGTCAAAATTTGGATCTGCTAGCTCTAAATTTTTAAAATGATCCATTTGAGCCTTATCTATTGGGATTGATGGCATTCTATCAACAATTTTGTCAACAACGAACGAATCAATGTCATACATTACATTAGGATTTCTTATTGATGACAATACAAACATTGTTTTGCCCCCAACCGATTCCGATATGCCTCCAAAACCCAAAACAGAGGATTTTATATTCTCAATAGAGAGACCCAATCGGCGACATGCGCTCCAAGTGATGAAGTGAGACTGACTTCCTGAATCTACCAACATTCGTACCCTTTGTAATTGCCCCGAACTATCTCGGACATTTCCTACTACCGTAGCTAGAAGCATTGTAGTTTGTGAGGGAGGAGGATGTTTATCTTTATACAATGAACAAAGACTTGTACCCGGATCCGATGTTCGGTCTTTAGGGGAATTAACTTCGTTTAAATCGGCATTGTTGGGTTGAAATTCGAAATGCAAGAGAGTATGATGAGGTAGATCGCATTTCGAACAACTTTTAATTATGCTACACTCTTTTGACCTATGGTTCTGAGAAAAACATTTTTGACAAAGTCTCTTATTCTTAATCTGCCTATAGCGATTCCAAGGGGACAATTTTGAGAACTTTGCACAATCTGAAATTGTATGCGAACCCTCGGAACAAAATTCACAGCAAGATCCTGGAATGGGGTCTGGGGTTACAGATTTTGTGCCAAATGAATGAGTAGTGCGTATATTACGCTTTGGAAGCTGGAAAGTTTCTGATAGAGGTATTGTCTTGATTTGTTTTTCTAAAAATTTAACCAAATCATAATATTCTGGAATATTTTTATTTCTATGAGCGGCCTCAAATTCTCTTCGTGTAACCGGATCAAGAACCCTTAGACCCATATACAAAAAAATATAATCCTCAAGAGAATTAATAGAATCTAATTGCTTCAGCGCTCCGATCGAAGCACAAAATTTATCTAAAACCATCGTCAAACCTTCTCGACTCTCTGATTTGAGCGGTTTAAATCCATAAATTTGATCTATATAACTATCGGCTAAGCTTCGATCATCATTATAACGATCAAAAAGACTCTTCCATATTACCCTATAATTGCTGGCTATTGGTTTTAGTGTTTTACAAATGCTAGCGGCTGGACCGTTCAATTTTGAAACTAAATATTGTAATTTTTCCAACTCAGATAAGCCCTCGTTTTCATGAACTAACGTTTTAAACAATTCATAAAACACTGGCCATTCATCTGCACGCCCATTAAAAGTAGGAATATCAATTCTTGGAAGTTGTACTTTCCTTTCCGGCTCAGCATTCATTTTACCGCCCCTCGATTCACTAGGACCTACCGTCGATTTAGTCAATTCCCTCGCAGCGACTAACCTAACCAATCCTACCATATCTATCAATACATCGTCGAACTCCGGTGTAAAATTTTTATCTAACTCACATTGAATTTCATTAATCCTAAATTCTGTCTTCTCAAACTCAACCACCGTTTCGTCTAAGGATTGATATAAAATTTGAAATTGATCAAGTAATTTTTTATCTTGGCTAGTGACTTTTAAAGCAAGGTCGTATAGACGTTGAATCCTTTTAAAGTATTTTTCTTTCTTTGCAATAAGTACTCTTAAAGATGATTCGGACATGTTTGCAAATAATTTTTAATTTAACTTCTAAAATTAATCACTAAGGCAACCTACCAAATAATAACAAAAAAAAACAGATGTTTTAATTCGATATAATATCGATAAAGAGATCGATCGGATATCGATTTATCGATACGGTTCCTATCGATTCTTGGGCTCAAAAAATCAACCCTTTTGCCCAGATTACGAATAGAAATTGTATAAAACTGATTTAACGATCAATCCCAATTTCTAAAAATCCGGCTCGGTCTGGACCAATAAATTATGGTACTAATTGTACCAATTAAAAATTTTCTGGTTGTGGACTGTATGATAAAAATAATAATAAAAAACTTTAAATTTTGATTCTGCCCAGAATAAGGGATCTCCAAGTCGTTTTACAAATAAATTTAAGATAGACAGCAGCTTACCTAATCGCCTTCTTGTGTCTTCTAGAACGGGCCCGCTCAGGCTCGGCAGTCTCCTCCAGCTGCTCCTAGATTTATCTTGTAAAACTTAGGAGAACCTAAATTCTTAAAATTGAGTCCCTCTATCGTGACCGGGAACCGAATATCACCACAAATATCGTCACGGACTACAAAAACATGCAATCGGGACAGAATCTCAATTCACACTGACTCTATAGCAAAAAACAAAAGACGGTCGAATAAAACATCTGTGCCGTATCCACGGCGCGACCTATTTAAATTTAAATTGAAATAAATCAAAATAAATATTATTATTTTTAATTCGCGTAATCGCGAACAATATCAGTGAATGTCACCTTCAGCGAGGTTATTTGTATTTATATTCAAAATTTCCTCGTTTTTATATCTCTGAATTAATTAGTTGACTGTTTCGTAAAATAAACTAAAATATAGTGAAATGAAATATATCAATCATATTTTAAACTTTTACGTTTACTTCAAACTGTAATTAAATATTGTAGCTAACCTATTCATCGCGCCAAAGGTTCTTAATCTGAGTCCCAGGTGGACTTTTCAAGTATAATATTGAAATAGGATTCAGTCACAGCCACTAGCCACGTATGATATTCCTTTTCGTTTTCGCCCGAGAGTTACCGCACACGGACACACACAGACTTTTTTCGGGACTATGTTATTTCGACTCAGGAGGCCCCAAAATATGCATTTCCGTCGAAAACTGGCATCCGAAAATTTTCACGATCGCAATACTTTCCCTTACTATAAAGATAAGTGAAAGTAAAAAATCTGATGCGCGCAACACACGACTTACCACCATTATTTATATCAATTCAAGTATTTTTAAACAAATTTATTAACGCAAATAAATTGTTAAAGATTTATTTAAATTGTATTTTAATAGAAACATGTGTTTTTTAAAACAATCTATTATATTATTATCTACGACTTTTGTTTTATCGCCATTTCATCACTCTCCGTTAACTTTTACAATAGTATGTATAAGATAATATATTTTCTAAAACCATTAACTATCCAACGGTATATTATACATCTATACTACTATTATTGTGTTCAAAAACACAAATATTGCATTAAAAAATATTTTTGCACTTTTCTTTTTTAGCTGTTTATCAAATTCGCCCAACTTGCATATTTAGCTGTTGTTTATCAATGCATGTAAGACGATGTGCCTAATTTTTTGACATCTACAAAATTAAATGTAATTTAGGAGAAGAAAATTTAAAATATCAGCATTTAAGCCCTGTCAGACTGTTTCAATCAGAATGAAACCTACATGATATTAAAGCCCGTTCAATTTATATCAACAAATCGAGTTTAATCAAAATCGTTAGAGCCGTACGCACACAGACACACACACTCTAAGTCTCAGCAGTTCATATTTAATCAATATTACTAGCTATGGTTACAATATCTCAATATTTCTAGTAATATTATAATATCCTGTTATATATTCCGTTGCAGACCGGCCCTACAGAGGATTACTACCATGCAGCGGTCGTGGAGTTCTGTCCACATGAAGGGAAGGATGGAAACGACACAGTGACAAAAAACGGCCTGGAATATGTACGCCTTATCAAGAAAGCGGCGGAAGTGGTAATTTATTAAATTTATATAACTTAGCTATTAATGAATTAACAGGATTTATAATAAAAAAAAATAAAATAATGTATCATTCAATTCAAGCTTTCAAAGGACTGTAAATATTTTAATCAAGCAATACTTAGAGGTGATTAGCGGTTGCTATTGCAGGAGGCCTTGACTCTACATAAGTTGTAGAGCCATTCATGGTTATAATTATTTTAGTCAGAGAAAAACTGACTGCACAACTGAATTTATTATGAAAAACAGCACTTCCTTTGAAGAAAACTTTGTCGACCAGTGTTAGAAAGAGGGGCAACTAACGCATTTTCTCGCAGCCTCAACCTGGCCGTTATTATGATTTGCCGGATTTTCCGTCGAAATCTGTATTTTCGTTGAGGGTAAATGAGTAAAATAATATTAGAGAAAACATAAACAAAACTTATATTTATTTTTAAAAAAACCTGTACCACTACAACCCATGTAGAGGTTTTGGGCTCAGTACATGTAGAGATTAGTATTTTTTCTAGGACAATCTTGATCACGCTATGCCGCCAGGTTTTCCTCATTTTTGAGTACCCACTTTATAGAGACTGGGTGTGCCCCAGTAGGGTCTCCATACCCCAGGATCGCCTCCCGGTTGAAATAACAGAATAAATAATATTCCGCCACAGCCAGTATTCGAGCGCTGAACCCGGAGCACAGTTGACTAGCGCTCTACCCACTAGACCACGCCACTCCTTATATTAATTAAAAAATATAACAAAATACTGGTTATGTATGTACAATCGGTGATTTCTTCCCTCTCCCGTCTGCCATGTTCTTTCTTCCCTTCCTTGCGACTCCTAGTCCTTGCGATAATCCGCGACTATTTTCTATGATGATTTGCGAATATGCGTATAATATGAGACATTTTGCGACAACCATCATCAAAACAGTCCACAAAGCAAGCTATTCCCTGTCCCACAATGCGCTCTGCCCGCGGTCACTTAACAGCTGATCAAAAATTAAACAAAACAAAAGCCTGTCGCGCTTACACATACTAGATCAAAACAAATAAACATACAAATTACAATTACATATCGTGGAACATAAAATATGACTACTTCAATAGTTAATGAATCACACACAGTGAAGATATTACAATACTGCTTTTATTATGAGAACATAATACACATTCTGACTACAATACACTGGGCTGAAGAGTTTAGGTGACTACAAGTGTACATTCCGAGGTCTCCTTCTATGAGTGTGACACAAGTAAATGTTACAACTAGAGTGATGAGTTTTGAGGATCAAAGGGTATGTATAGCAAGAGATTGTAGGGGAGATGAGGAGGCGGCATGGGCACCACAAAGATAGGGCTTGCAGGTAGTGGGTACTGTGTCCTAAGTACAGGTATGTGTTCTTTGTCGGTACTTGTTCAGTCCTTTCTAGGTAGCTGGTTCATGGGTGACAGTCTTAGGTATAGAAAAGGAAGTTATTAATAATTACTTTGTATTAGTTATTAGTTAAGTCTCATTCTATACCTTATTCTTAACAACGAGTTTTATTTAAGAAAATACATATTTCTATCGAAACTCAGGATAATTAATTCTTTAACTTTTTTTTCATCTCTATCTGTATTTAAAAAATATTAAATCGATTTTAACAACGTTAGTTGTACTTAAAAACCGTTAAAAAATGAAAAACGTTCACCAAACGGCGCACACTGGGCAAAATCACCAATTTAGGTGGACCAAACTCAAGTCAAAAGTTTGGAATTTTCCAGTGCTTCATTTTTTTATATTATTAGTTGACAAGACGCTTAATACTAATATTTCCCGTCATACCGTGTTTACAAATAAATAGTAAATGAGTGAATCATACCTGTTTGCACAAGTGCCTGATAACCGGCAGTGGGATTATCCTTATTCGATGGTCATTTGTTGTGTTCAAGGTGTGTTTAGCACAAAGTCTTTTTGCTTTTATTTAACAATGAACATTAATGAGACTGGTAAGACATTATATTTCCAAACTCGTTATTAAATATACATTGCAATCTGCCTGTAGCGTTAATTTAGCTATTTGTAAACGTATAGCGGCCCTACTCAATAACGAAAAACTATACAACCCCCAAGAATTGTTGCGATTTTTTGTGTTTTGGGTGATATAAAATTTTTTTCAGAAACAACACTCCGAATCAAAAGTTTTACACTCTATAATTTGAAGAATTTCCTAAATGATATAAAACAAATCTATTAACAGGTTTCAGCAACTCCGAACCGTAATTATATTGTTTGTATTATTTTTCCCGTATTTTGGGACTTCAAACGTAAAATGTATGGAAGTTTTATATTTTAACTAATTAATTTGATGTTTGATCACTGTGCGCTCGCCAACCGTGTCAAAAAATGAATTAGTTTTTATAATTTTTTTCCGTGATCTCGGGAACCCCAAAGGTTCAATATGGACAAGTTTTAGAATTTTTTCCACCCAAATCAGTCATATTTTCCACTGTGCGGAATATTTTTCACATTTTTTAGGGCAGAATCATAAATACGCATTTCCCCTTGTTTTCTTAAATTTACCTCCATTCCTACCATTCCTAGTAAAAAAAGTTTTTAAGACAAGGTTTTTAAAGGTTATTGAATTTTGTACTACAACTTTCTTACTATAAACTTTTAACTGAGATCTATTAGTTTTCTTGTTTTTTGCGGTCGAAAGTGGAATCTTCAAATTTCCTCCATTTTCGCCTTCTCGTAGCTAGAGTACACCTGGTTTTACAAAAAACCTTTCTGTGCCGAATTTGTTGGAAATTTTATATTCTACATGTTTATAAATAAACGCAAAAGTCTAAAAATGCATTGAGAGTGAGCTATTGACCAAAAACTGAAAAAAGTCCCAATTTTTGACCGTTTTTTCAAGATGGCGGACGAAGCAAAAAGGAGGGGATGACAAAAACTTGGATTAAGCACTACCTAATGATTCTAAACAATATAAAAAAATAAAATAAAATGACGCACCTTTTGTAAGGTTAACTTCCTCTATTGACTGGAGTTCTTTACCTAGTTAACACGTAAGTTCGACGTGCATATTTAGTAATTTTAAATTAAAGGGGAGGAGAAGGTGAGAAAATTTAAAAATCAGCTTTTAAGCTCTGCCAGACTATTTCAATAAGAAAATACTAACATAACAGGAAAACATGTGCCTGTGGTATTATTACTACAGTTTAATCCACTCTCCAGTGAGCCGCCTAATTGGACCTCTTAACACAGAGGGTTCTCGAAATGCCAAAGGATAGTTCACTATTGACAACAAACATTCGTAAGAGCCTTTCTAAGCTTCATCGACCGTGTGTCGGGGTGGTGTGGGTTCTAATTCCGCTTCATAGTCTGGGGATAGAGTTCCTAAAATTACAAAATAAGCTGACAGTATACTACTTAATATATATTTATAGAAGTCCCTGTTGAACAGATCCGCTACCTAGGACTCCTCCTTGACAAACGTCTCACATGGAATCCACTCACAAGATTAAAACGACAAGAAACTGCTCGCCGCTTTCGATTACTTCAACACTTACTAGACAGACGCTCAAACCTTCCACTTAATTACGAAAGGCTCATCTACATGACCATCATAAGGCCTATATGGACTTACGGTTGAGCTTTGGGACTCTACTAAACCATCGATATTTTCCCGTATTCAATCCTTACAATCCAAAATCCTTCGTAAAATAGTCAACGCTCCTTACTTTGTCACAAATAAAATCATCCATAAAGACCTAAATGTTCCATATGTTGCTGATTTGGCCCGAAATAGATATCAATCCTTCTATGACAAACTCCATTCCCACCCCAACCCACTGGTTTCAACCCTTGCTTCCTCTTCGATTCCTGATAATCCTCCGAGGCGTCTGAAAAGAAGATGGCCTCGAGCCCTTCGTGTTTAAAATAGTTAATGGAGTGCTTCCATTGGGTTGCTCCTCTACAAGTCTGTCTCATGTGATTTTTCATTTAGCATATTAACTTGTTGTAATATAAATTACAATTGTAAATTTAAATACATAAATATTAAAAAAAAATTATAGAAAATTGTTTCTATCCACTCACTTTTCTAGTTATGGCAGTATCTTGGTTATCAGTAATAACTTTATGCCCTATTCGTCACTTTATATTACACTTTACAGTTTCTTACATATTACAAGTCTCTATAATACTGTTCTTATAACCAGATTTTTTTTTTTTTTTTTTTACAAAAATTTTTATTGAGAAAATTACAATCTGTCCCAATTTGGACATCAATAGTAGTGGTGAAAGATATCATACATACTACATTCATACAATATTTACACGGCATAAAATTACAATAAAATATATACACAATAATGAATCAATACAATAAAGTCAAGAATTCACTTATACCTATATACACATACACACACTCATACATGCATCACATTGAGTGGAGAATCTAGCCAGTGCTAGAAATCCAATATATTTACAAAAGGTCGCGAGGCCACTGCCGGTTCAACCTTCTAGGTGGGTTGTATGGATGAGTGGAGCTGGATAGGGATTGAGCTAAAGGATTAGGATAATGAATGAGGTTCTGGTAGAATTTGGTAAATTTGGATGGAATTAGGTCTGAAATAAATGGAATATTAAGGTCGTGGTGCAAGGTATAGTTGGAGACATAATAAGGAGCATTTACTATTGTACGGAGGACTTTGGATTGAAAGGATTGAATGCGTTTGATGTTAGAACGTTTAGCTGTCCCCCACAGTTCAAGTCCGTAGGTCCAGATGGGCTTCAGTATTGTCTTGTAGATTAATAATTTGTTGTCAACTGTAAGTTCAGATTTTCTGTTGAGTAGTCGGTATAACTGTCCGAATCGTCGGTTGAGTTCTCGTCTTTTAAGTCTTGTAAGTGGGTTCCAAGTCAATCTTTTGTCTAACAGTAAGCCAAGATACCGGACTGTATCTGAGAGAGGAATTGGTAATGAGTTGAAATAAACTGGCGGACAGGATTTTCGTCTAAGAGTAAAGGTTATGCGTTTACATTTGGCTTCGTTCACCTTTACACGCCAGTAACCAGAAATTAGATTAAAAAATAATTTTGCTCTTGTATCCTTTCGTTGGTCATCAAATTCGTCCAACTTGAATATTTTGCCGTCTTTTATCAATGTTATTAACATGATATGGTTAATCTTTTGCAATGTACAAAATTAAAGGTAGTTTAGAGGAAGAAAATTTAAAATATCATCATTTAAGCCCTGTCCGACGATTAAAACCAGAATGAAACCTACATCATAATAAAGTCCATCATATTTCACATCGATATAGCGAGTTTAATCAAAATCGTCATAGCCGTTTTTGATAAAACCGTGAAAAAGGAAAAATGCTTGGTATAAAGTTCTCTTCTGGTTCCGATTGTGGCGAAAAAGTTGCTGGAACATCTCGGGCGTATAGTTAAATATGAAATTTCAGTTACGTTCAACTTTTCGTTTCGCGCTACACTTACCACACACACACACACACACACACAGACCTTTTTGCGGGACTTGGTTATTTGGACTCAGGGGACCATAAAACGTATATTTCCGTTAAAAACTTTAATTCGAAAATTTTCCCCATCGCAATACTTTCTCTTACTATATATTTCCTCTATACGTAAGTGAAAGTCAAAATTGTTAAAAACCTTTAAAAAAATTGTTCTTCGAATAACTATACATCTCCTGAAAAATTATAAGTTCTCATTTGAAAGTAGTCAAGTTTTTGAACAAATGACTACAAAATAATCTTCATCTAACCAACTTTAGGAAAGATCTTAATTAATAACAAATATATTAAAGCACATTGTAATTCTTATCTATGTTTTTTGTGCAGGTTCCTATAGAAACGAATTCAATTATTAATGCACTGTAAAATGATTATTTGCTTACTCGTTTAACGTCACTTTATGCTACTGGTGCTGATTAATCGGCCAATGCTGCATTGGGAGTCCTAAATTTTGAGGGATCTGTACCGAGTACTCGATATCGAATAGGCTCGGTACCACCATGTTACGTCCACACCAAATGACGGCATAACCAAGATTTTTTACACCCTGTACTTAATCCTAGTGCTTTATTGACCATGAATGATTTCAAGTGACTAAAAAAATTATAATTATAACATAGAAGAATGTACTCATAAAATAGAAAAACATAAGTGGGAAGCTTCATCTTTTAATTGCATTAATACGCGCTTATGTTGTGAACGAGTTGTCACGATATACAACGATTGTGTTAAACAAATGTTGTGTTATTGTGTAAAGGGTATTTTACAGAAAAATATTTTTCATTTCCCGAAAGTATTGTTTTAATATCTTATAAATACTTTAGATGAGGAAGATGGTTGGGGGTGCGGTCATAAATAAGAAACACACATTTAAAATAAGTGCTATTTTAATTATGTGCCGACGTTTCGGCCTACAATGTGGGCCTTCATCAGGGTTGACTCTGAGACTGTGTCTAAAGAAGTCTTCTGACTTCTTTAACCTTCTTGAACCCTGATGAAGGCCCACATTGTAGGCCGAAACGTCGGCACATAATTAAAATAGCACTTATTTTAAATGTGTGTTTGTAATTTATGACCGCACCCCCAACCATCTTCCTCATCTAATTTCTCAACGGTCAACAAAACTCCATCATTATAAATGCTTTAGCGGGACATGGTCATTTGGACTCATTTCAGGACTTTGGACCGGCGAAAACTCAAATTCGAATTTTGAAATAATAGTCGTGTGGTATATATATCAACAACATTAAGTATTTTATTTGTAACTGTATTATTTTGTACCTTAAAAGCAATTATATACCATATTTTTCACTATATAACTAATTAAAGAAAATATTCACAAAACTGAAATAAATAAATCAGACATGCTTGAAAAAATAATTTAATAATCTTGCGAATCTCCGTATTCTCTGTTTGTCTAAGAATATATATATGTATTTCCTGATAGATTTGAATATTAAATGAACCGATGGCACTATCTATCCGAATTATGGTGAACTCTGTGATGTCTAAGCGCAATGGTGGCGCTACCTGTTATAACATTGATGAACTACTCCACATTTATTTAATTATTAAATTGTACATATATATTTTTTTTCAGGCAGATATCGTCGTGTTCCCAGAGTACGGCTTGAGCTACGAGGATGAGACGATATTTTTGGAAATCCCGTTCGATAAAAACGAGCCAGCGCCAGCGGACAACGCCAAGCTGCACCCTTTAAGTATTTAAATAAATTTTATAGTTTAGGACTTATTCTTTAATAATAGAATAGAAACCACCTCAGTATCTAGAAAATAACTTTTAAATATTATTAGAAAAGGAAAAAAAGTTTACTTCTCTAAAATATAACTAATAATTTATAAAAATAATCGTTTACATAGAGACAGTTTTCTATTGTGATATTTCAGCACGATACTTGAGTAGTGTATAATGTCATTATCTAAGAGATGATAGTTAACATGCTAACAGTCAGTTGCAAAGATGTTGGATTTAATACAGCAGATTAAATAATAAGTTAAAATAACAGCTGATGTTATGATTACTTTATCATAAAACAAAAAAAAAAAACCTTTATTTAAGATATTTGATCTTGAAAATCTGAAGAAAAAAACTTTTTCTAATAATTCTCATAATCAAAGAAACTCTATATATAGTACATTGTTAATGATCTGAAGAAAATGCATATAGAAGTCCATGTAGGAAACTTGAAAAAAAAAAAAACGTTTTAGCTATTGTTTACTTATATTTTTGTAATCAATTTTTAGGTTATTAGAATGTTGTCAAAAGCTGCAAGGGACAATGAAATCTACGTCTCGGTCTGTTTTCTTGAGAAAGACCTTAGCACGGGAAAGGAACTCAAGTACAATACCAATGTTGTCTTCGATAGGAAAGGAGTCGTTATCGCCAAGTATATATTTTTTTATTTATTTAGAAATTAATCATAAGAGATATATATAATTTTGTGCAAAAATCAATCGTTTACACAGTGATAGTTTACTGTCGTGGTTGTACAGCCACGACAATTAAATGATATAGTAATTTCTTTGTTTGAGATCTGATCGTTGACCTAACTCCAAGTAAGTTGCAAAGATGTTGGATTTAAAACAGCTGATTCAATGCTAAGTTAAAATAACAGCTGATGTTATGATTATTTTTTCAAAGGCATCTTTATTTGAGGTATCCCGTAGTAAAACATGCTAGCTGACGAAATTAAATTTTCTATAATGTTGAAATACTTTTCTGTTACATAATTTTACATCCAACCAGCGATTACTGACTAAAACTTAATACCAACATTGTAACTTAATAAATGAACTTTAAAAATGAAGATACATTCAACAAACAAATCAGTAAGGTTTAATAAGGACTACATTGAACAAGGTGCTATGCACAGTACGTGTTCAGGGTGATTTGCCTTGTAGTTTTGAAACCCACAAAGGGCTGAGGCAGGGTGATTGCCTCAAATGCTTCTTTTCAATTTGGCCTTCGAAAGTGCTGTACGAAATCTAGAAACATGCATGCAGGCCCATAGCCGAATGTGCACGAACCATTGCATTTTGCATCTGGAAGCTTTTCATTTGAAAGGGTGAAAGAGATTTTGTACCTTGACTCACAAGTTAACGCAGATATTGATATGCAAGCTGAATTTAATTAATTAAGAAAATAAATGTTATTTTGGACTTTTGAAGCATTTTAGGAGCAGGACCCGGAACAGTTCTCACTTATGTCTCCGAATTCACATTACCTAGTTCATTGCAAGCCCTTCTCCTGAGGTTCCAGAAAAATATAAAAGAAAAATGTATGGCCCAGTTTACAATAATGGAATCAGGAGGATAAAGACAAAAACTGAGTTAACAAGCCTTTACAAAAACTCAGAAATTGTAAGGATCATCAATGTAGGTCGGCTTCGTTGGGCAGGTCATATAAGTAGAATGACCCAGGACCAGATTCCTAGGATGGTCCTTGACGAAAAGATTTACTTGACACGAGAGGGGGAAGACCTCCGCTCCGATGGTGGGAAGACCTTCGTTGTACGGAAATGAGTTTACCGATTTAAAAAGAAAAAGAGAGAAAAACAAAAATTGCTTCTGAAAATCGGAGGTTATGGTTATTAATAAGAGGAATAGGGTAACAGAAGGCCTCGATAATGTGTGTTAATTTTAGGAAGAGAGTACGATGGAGGTTGGTGCCCGCCGTGGGAGAAGCACGTACCGCAGCACCAGGTATGAGGTTACCCTCCCAGGTATGGGGTGAACCCGCACCTACCAATTAGCAGAGGGGACTGGTAAGGAAGGATATGCTCCGTGAGGTAGAAGCTCAACAGCAGCGGGTAGGACTACTCAGGGGTGCACATGGTTAGAAGTCATGAACTCCAAACCGTGATGGGATATTAAGGTGGAAGAAGAGAAGCTAGATGAAGGATTTGAATAAAGATAGACCACATTTAGATACAAAGACAGAGATACTCTGATCTAGGAAGATACCATTTTGAGTGGAAGCAGGTTGGTGATCTGAAGAGCTGAGCTAGCTCTTGGAGATGTTACCCCACAATGTTAATAATTTATGGTTCATTTACTCTCTTGAAACAGTAAAATGAACAATAATATTTACCACGGTATTACAAAGTAAAGATATACAATATTATTAAATAGTACGTCTTCACATATTTGGCTGGTGACCCAAGTAGTCGCCGCTGGCACTACCTGTGAGCGAACGCGTGAAAAAGCATCCGCTACAACGTTAACATCTTTGACTAACACATTAAATTGCGCTCTTTCTATTTATACATTATACTTTTGTTTTCAGGTATCGGAAATTCAACTTGTATTACGAACAAGTGAACACTACCAAGGTTCCCGACATATCAACCTTCGATACAGACTTCGGTGTCCGCTTCGGAATCTTCATATGTGCCGATATATTCCACAAGGAACCGCCTCTAACTCTGGTTTACGAAAAGAACATCAGGGACTTCATTTACCCAAATTGGTTTTACGCAGAGCTGAAACTTGGCTTATGTAAGTTCATTTATAATTGAGACGTTGCTTTCCAAAAGGTGTATGGTGACTGTTACCAACTTTTATCGCGCGTTATATTCTTTCTTTATATATAAAAGTACTATGTTCCTTTTGATCCTTCACACGTTTTGGAAATGAACGTCATAATTAATGAATTTAAAATTTAGAAAAAATTTTTTAACAACAATATTTAATTTTAATTCTTTACATTATACTTTTTGTTGTTGAAGCTGTTCAGATCCAGTTAGGCTGGGCCTACATGACGGACAGTAACCTCCTCTCTTCAGGGATCAACTCCTTAGAACAAGGGAGTACCGGAAGTGGGATATTTGCTGGAAGGGACGGACCTGTCATCAACATTATCAGCGAGAAGAACGAGACTCGAATTTTGACAGGCAAGGTGTATAAAAAGAGTCAGCAACAAAACACAAAAAGTAAGCAAAGCATTCAGAATACTAACAAGGAGAGGAGCCAAATATGTTTCGCCGATTTTGATGAATTTGTTTTAAGTAAAACTAAAAGTGAAATAAATTGTTTAGTAAACGAAACAACTAAATATTTTCAACTATTTATTGTCTTCCAACGTTTGTAAGTCCACATTGTAGGTCATCAGAGCTAAAAATATAGTGCGCTTAACACACGACTTTATCTTACCTTCGTTTGAAAAATCGATTAAAGAATTTTCTAATTCAGTTAGAGATAAAGATGAATGAAACCATTAAAGAATTGATTAAATTGAATTTCTATAGAACATGTGTTTTATTAAAAATCTATTATATTATTATCTAAAATAATCAGTCAGTTTAATCGGTTTTTCATCTCTATTTATTAACTTTTACAAGCTTGTGTATAAGATAATTTATTTTCTAAAATCTTTAGCTTTCCAACGGTATATTATACATGTATATTACTGTTCTTATGTTCAAAACAAAAAACATTGCATTAAAAAATATTTGTTCAGTTTTCTCCTTTAGTTGGATATCGAATACGTTCAACATATATATTTACCTATTTTTCATCAGTGGTAACAAGATAATATGGTTATAGAATCTATTGGGTTGTGTCACATAAAATGTCCGTTTTCAAGGTGAAGGATTATTATTAAAAATACGGTATGAAAACAAGATAATTTTATTCGAAGTATTTACCTTCTTTTTCTACACATTTTTCTCAACGTGACACCAACTTTTTTATCCCTGAAATGAAAAACTCTGAGGTTTGAAGTGAAACAATATCTGAAAATGCACTTTTCACTTGATCATAATTTTCAAAAAGTTTTCCTATGACGAAGTTGTCTAAATTTCTGAACAGGTGTTAATCTGTTGGAGACAAGTCGGGAGAATATGGTTGGTGCGGAAGAACTTCGTAGCCCAGTTTTTTCAATTTTTGCAAGGTATGTTTTGAAACATGCCGTCCAGTGAGATCATGAGGTACCTATGAATAGAACTTTTTTACTTTCCCAAAACACTTTAAATGTCTGGAAACGGTAGATGCACTTGTATTTAGTTGTGCTCAGAGTCCTTTAACTGTTTCCTTCTACTGTATGTTTGAGGACATCGTTGTCTATTATGGACGGAGGTCTTCCTCGGGGCAAGTTTTCCAAGTCGGTATCCCCAGCTGAAAACTTAGCAAACCAACGGCGAATGGTCCGTTCATTAACACTCCCTTCCCCAAACGCCTTGCAAATATTTCTAGCGGCCTGAGCTGCTGAATGGCCGAGTTTCAACTCATATAAAAATATTTCTCGAAAATCGCGTGTTTCCATGTTCATAGTTGGGGGTATACTAAAAAGTGGGGGGAGTCTGCCGTCAGCCATTGTGGAGTGAAGAAGTGTCTATTGTTCCCCAGTTTTAAGCCATTTTTAAATAGTTTAGGTTTAATCTATCCGCATATAAAGTGTTTGTAGTGATCCAGTTATAGTAGTGCTTGTTCTATCTGAGCTTAGTTAAGCGAAGAAATATTTGATATACAATAGAAATAAAATTATAATACTAATTAAGTACTATTGGAAAGCCTACTTAAAGGGATACCTACGTCATAGGTGCACTCTGTTACAGGCGAGTCACGTGGTCTATTGCTACTGCTAACTATATAGCCTTACCCACCAGCTGTTTAACTTTTGTTTTTGTTTTCGTTCTCACTACCTACTACTGTTAGGAATATCTCATACTCTTTAAGGTCACCTATTACCTAAAGAAATTTTTACTACTTTATCATAATTTAAATATGGAAGAAAAATTAGAAAAACTAACACAAGTGATCTCAAACTTCCAAATTTCAGTTGCTTCAAATGCTGAGCTGTTGTCAGGAGAAATTAAACAAGTTAAAGAAAGCCTACTAAATACTGAAAAAAAGATAGATGACATTAAGTGCCTAACTGAACAGTTCAAAAAAGATATTAATAAGGTCCAGGAAACATTAAAGCAAACGGATCAGAAGTGTAGCTATTTTCATCAAATACTATCTGAAAAATATGAGTTCTTAAGAAGGGAAAGAAATATTATATTATTTAACATTAAAAGCCAATCAGATGATACAGAAGAGGATCTCGTATTACTGGTATTGAAAATTTTCAGAGATATATTGAAAACAGAAGTCCATACAAACGACATAGATTTAGTTAAAACATTAGGCAAGAATAATTCAAATACGAGACCAATTCTTGTAAAATTTACCACTTTAAGGATCAAACATCGAATACTTAAAGCATCTAAACTGTTAAAAGGGACAAATATAATCTTATCACAAGACTACAGTAAAGAAGTCAGATCAAAAAGAAAAATTCTCTTACCTTATCTCAAGCAGGCTAAAACTCAAAATATGCGTGCATTTCTTATACACGATAAGTTGAAAATAAATGGCACTATTTTTACGGTGGAAACCATAGATAAATATGAAAAAGAGCTGGATTCAATTTATCGACTAAATCGTATGAGCAGCACACCGGAGCCAACTGTTTCTAAACATAATATTAAAGAAATAAAGAAAAATACGCATACTGAACACACATATTCTACCGACTCATCCGAATTCGAAGAAAGAAATGACCAACGATCCGATAAACCGAGCCTATTTGAAGAACTTCAAGCCACAAAAATAAACAGTAAGCGAAACCGACAGAGCGAAAGCCCTAAGCATCAGAAGAAAAAGGCCGTACGTAGCTCATCGACATCTGAGCAATGACTGGATTACCTCCATGTCAACAACGGAACATCAACAGGCTGCCTCCCGGGGACACAAACGGATTATACTACTATAAACATCAATAATGTAGATTATTTACCTTGCTCTGTTATATTTTGGAACACTCACGGAATTAATAACTTTTTCTCAACTACACCTTACTACACGGCAACATCAATATTCTGCCTCTACGAAACCTGGCAAACATCTAGTTCACTGAATATTTCTCCAGCCTTACAAGATTTTTCTGCAATAATATCACCGGCAATAAAAGAAAAAAGTAGAGGACGTGGAAGCGGTGGCCTAGCGTTACTATACAATAGAAATATATATAATGTAGAAATAATGGATAAATGTGAATACTGGATTTTTGCCCTGGTAAGTGTAAGCACTAACAAATCTTTTATTCTAGGTTTTCTATATTTTAAACCCACTATTAATATTATATATGTCATTGATCTACTTAGAGAAACTTTAACTACAATTAAAAATAAATTCAATAATAAATTAATCCTTATTGGAGGAGATGTTAACTGTCGAATGGGACAACTGAACCAGTATGATGTTGACTTTATATTTGGAACACACTTCGCGGGGCACCGCATTAGCTTGGACCATACTGATAACGATAAAGGTAGAATGCTAAACGAACTCATGGAAGATGAAGGTTTCCTTATTATTAACGGTAGGGCTCCCTCTGACAAACCAGGTAACTTTACTAACGTTAATTATAGAGGGCAAAGTGTAGTCGACATAATATGGTGTAATTTGAATTTTATTAGTGAAATAATTGATCTAACAGTACTTGATTTCCCCTCACTTTCAGATCACTTCCCGATAAAGGCAGAACTTAAATTATCAATAGATAAACATAAAGTAAATAAAACTCGCAAACCATTAGCTCAAACTCAAGTGTTAAAATGGCAACCCGAAAAAACATTATTATTTAAAACATCAATGACCCATTCACCTCGTGTGGGAGGCCATCCGTTTGATAATGTTGACCTGATGTATGAAAATATAGCCCTAGCAATCCAAGAAACTGCTAATTGCCTCCAGCTCTGTACCACCACTGCTGTCAAATTCAAATTAACAAACTACACAAACCCTTGGTATGACAGCGAATGTAAATCCGCGAAATATAATATAAAAAGAAAATTTAAAGCTCTTAAAGAAAGTGGATATGATATCAACATTAGATCGGAATACTTACAAGCAAAAAGTATCTATAGAAATCTATGTAAAAAAAAGAAAGCGGAATATAAAAATAACTTAATAGAGGAATTGGGTAACTATAAAGATTCAAAAAAATTTTGGCACACAGTCAATCGTTTTAGAATTAAAAAATCTACATCCAATCCTATACCTCCCGAAATATGGAGTGAATATTTCAAAAATTTCTACGGACAAAGATCTATAAACCTTCATCTGAAATTAACAACAACAGACCCAATATTAGACCGGGAAATCACACTAAATGAATTAACCGCATCATTAAATAAAATAAAATCTGGTAAATCTCCTGGACCTGATAATATTCCGAACGATTTTCTCAAAAACCTACCTCAAAACTGGCAGTTATACTTAGTATCTTTATTCAATAGAATCTTGACTACTGAAGACATACCTAACAACTGGACAAAATCAAATATAACGATGATATATAAAAAAGGAGACATACATCAACCCGAGAATTACCGGCCAATTTCCTTAATGAACAGTCTTCTGAAAATTTTTACTCAAATTTTGTTAGACCGATTAACAACATGGGAAAATGAAAAAGGAATTTTACCGGAAACACAAAATGGATTTCGGAAAGGGAGATCTTGCCTCGATAACTTATTCCTAATGAATGCGTTAACACAACTGAAATTAGAATATTCAGACAGTGATTTATTTGTTATCTTCATTGATTACAGAAGAGCTTTCGACAGTGTAAATCATAATATTCTATGGTACAAATTAAAATTGCTGGGAATAAGTGGGAAAATTATTCGGCTTATAAGAAATCTTTATGAACGGGCCGCAATAAGAATAAAAATAGATGGATCGCTCTCTGATGAAATAGCCGTGACGAAAGGAGTATTACAGGGAGAAGTTCTATCCGCTTACCTTTTTTGTTTATATATATCCGATATGGATTATTACTTCTTTAAAAAAGGCGCTACCGGTATTCAGCTGAATTCGAAATTTAATGTATTGAGCTCTTATTACGCAGACGACATGGCGATATGCTCATATTCCTACGTCGATACTAATAAAAAACTGGAAATTCTTTCTTCATATGCGAAGGAAAATTACCTAGAAGTAAATCGTTCAAAAACAAAAATAATCTTCTTCCATAAAGGAAAACAGAAAAAACTGAAAAACTTCTATTATGATGGAGAACTAATGGAAACAGTAACATATTACACGTATCTGGGCGTTCCTTTATCCTCTTCTGGTCTCTTCTATGAGGCCTGTAAACACGCTCAATCTAAGACAGCCTGCGCGATAGGTACAGTTATTGATATCTGTAGAAGGTCTAAGATGGAATCATGGGAAAGTAGGAGACGATTAAACGAAGCCATTACTACTAGTTCACTTTTCTACGGTATAGAAATTTGGGGTCTCAGGTATCTAGATGCTATTGAGAAAGCACAGTTAAATTACTTTAAAAGGTTATTTAATTTAAATAGAAACATTCCTTATTGGCTCTTAAGATTAGAATTTGGGCTTGAACATTCCACGACAAAAATAATAAAATGTGTCCTGAGATTCATACAGAAAATACTTATCATGCCAGACGATAGAATACCCAAAATCTGTTATATGATACTTAGAGAAAAACATAACAATCGACCATCTGCAAAATATAACTGGTTTACCCAAATATACAATATCTTAGATAAAGCCGATAGCTCAGAGATACTTTTTGAAAATAACCCATCTACTCTACAAACCAATAGTACAGTAATAATTGAATCATTTAAGAAATTACTACACAACAAAGATATCGAATCTTTAAGATCGAGTCAATATAGCCCTTTCTACAATAGTCTTTACCAACAAACTTCGCTCAGCCACAGTTATCAAACCATTTATAATATTCCGTTTAAGATGTTAAAAATAATAATACAAGCTCGCCTCTCTGGAAAATACCATATTAAATTCTCTCATGCAAACAATACCTACAATATTAAACCCAAAGAAATCTGCACAATATGTAATATGAACACATATGAAACCATATACCACTTAATAGCAGTCTGTCCAATATATTCTGCACTTCGAAACCACTACATACCTCACGCTAATAACATACCAGAAAGCCTATTTCCTACAATATTAACTATTGATGACCCAATTAAAATCAAACTACTCTATTATTATTTAGTTAGTACCTTAAAACTAAGATCATTTGTAATAAATGAGTAATATTTATTAACAATTACGAGCTACATTAGAAAATAATCAAATATTTATAAAATTAATAATACTGTCCCTAGTTAATGTTTCATAGTGGTTCCTATGTAATAGGTAATGTCTGCACTACTGCAAGGAACTATTATAATCCATAATCTGGTTTCACAAAACTCTTTTAACTATATCTATATATCAGTGTTCATTTAAAATCCTAATATTTAATATTCATTCACTCCAATGTTAATTTAAAATGTATTTATGTATATATATAACTATATCTATTAAAAATTTGTACTCCAAAGACTATTTAAAACTTTAATACTTTTATATAAGATAAAAAAAAAAATTTATATAAACCTGTATAATTTGTTACTTTCTGTTTATTTTATTTATTCTACTATGCTGTTTAATGCTTATCTATTATCCTATTGTGATTTGTTGCGTTTCATGTTTATTACTTATAATTGTTATTAATTGCTGTTTGTTATGCATAGCCTGACCAGGCTCTATTTGTATGGGGAACCCCCAAAGACAAATAAACTCATTCTATTCTATTCTATTCTATTCTACTAAAAAGTGGGTAATTGATTGGGAAGCTAATGTTTATAATACAATGGTAGAGGATTATTAACTTTTTACTGTAAGAAAACAACAGAGACCTGCAAAATCTTTTATTTATTTCAGAAACTATAAAAACGGACATCTGCCGTGTAGCAGCCGTGCTATTACCACTGAAACCACACGGCGCCGTGTAATTTATTTTGAATAATAATTAAATTTTGTTTCAAAACATACCAACTTATATCATTGTACTAGCGTAAATTAATTAATTACGTAAATAAATGTCGAATCACTTAATTTTTTTAAATATTAATTTAATAACTTTTTTTTCTAGTATTCAAAACTATGATTTAAATAATTATTTCGTCACAATTATATATCCAAGAAATATTATTTAATTAATAACTTACTAAAATGGTAGCTTTGTAATTAATGAGTAATTGCAATTAATTATAATAATAACAAAAGGAAATTATCATTTTTAAATTCTTATAAAAAAATGCTTTTCAACTTTATATTTTCACTCTTATTTATTATAATCTAAGTAGTAGTTTTTATTGAATTAAAAAATTTAATAGATGTTTACAAATAAAAAAAAGGATAGATGAAAACCTACTTAAAGGAAAATTGTACATAAAAGAAAATTCTATAAATGAATTCATTAATAACTGCAATGCTATTTATATTTAATAATCATAAAAACTTAGTTATTTATTATTTGCTAAATTCAGTGAGGTAAACTTTTACTTATTATTGGAAATTTATTATCCCTTTTTATAAATAATTCAAATATGTTAAGAATTCATATTCTTTGATTGCTGAAAACTGTGGGATTAGTTTCAACGCGGGGAAATGTTCCTTCTTTAGTTAACAACAAATTGTTTTATATTTTATATTTATCCATTTTTTTCATCACTAAGATTGAGAAAAAGATAATTACTTAAAGATAATTAAAGGTGACAAGAGCTCCTTTTGTTTTGTAAATATGTAGGAACCTTAAATACATAACATAAATACATAACTGCCGTTTCTTTTCGCTGTTGTTACTATTTGTTTTAGAGTTATTATATCAATGCAATCGTTATTCAAGACTATTATATTAAATTATAAGGATTATAATATTTTAAAGTTAGTAGAATTATCAATTATAATTTTATATATATATATATATATATATATATATATATATATATATATATATATATTCAAACTGTTTGAATATTTAAACATTGTAGGGTACTACAACAGAGTATAATTTAATATGATGACGCCAATGACCCTGTTGGGTAGAGGCGGATAACAAATAAAAAAAACAAAAAAAATTATACTAACTTTAAAATATTTTATGTTTCAAACAACTAATATATTATATTATAAGTATATATTTCAAATTAATACACGAATCTTCAAAGAGATTCTGATCATTACAATAAAAAGAATTACTAAATACAATTCGTTATATATTCATTACAAACAAAAGTGAATATTAAACCGCATAAGGTTATTACTATTAAATATTAAAAATACACAATCCAATATAGGGTATTACTATTGTATTTGATAATGAAACAACAATGTATTATTGTTTGTCATCTCTTAGTCATGAGTCCCCTATAATCCATTATCTCTGAATTAATTAAGAGGTTATGTACCCAATATAACCTTTTATTTTTTTGTCTCTTAATTTTCTTGATAAGCAAACAGGTTGCTGCGAGTTGTTCGTGCTCCATTATTTAACTGAAAATTGAAAGATAAAAAAACTAAAAGAAGAAAAATAAGATAAACCGCGTAGCTGCCGTATAGAGCCGTGTAGCGACCGGATATAGTCGTGCAGCTGCCGTGTACGGCACATTTCCCTATCTCGGCAACTATAAGTGGACGGCAGCCGTTTACGTGTGAAAAGGGAGGGATAAACGAACGGCACGGCAGATAAGCCTTTTTACGGCAGCCGTGTATGTGTGAAAAGGTCCTAAACCTTAAGAAAAGAATGCCCTATATGATGGTGAAACCCGTATCAAAGTCTGTCTTGAGGTTTAGAAGGAGTTCGTGGAAACCTAAGTCGCGTTATCATTTTATATATTTATATATATATATATATGCACTCTCTTTATATTGCATCTCTTTAGCCATGATGATGACCCGAAACGTTAGTAGACAATAAATACTCAAAACTAATTCATTCTTTCATTTACCAACCGTACTTATCCCTTCCTGTATTATTATTATTATATATTTCATTTATTGATAAGTGAAAGTAATATAAGATTAATTATATAAATTAATAGGATTCATATATAATAATTTCTGTTCTTATCAGGAAAACCGGAGGGACGTATTCTTGAACCTTTGACTCCAGGAGTTGAAAGCACCCACGAAATAGAACCAGAGGATTTCCAGAATTATGTAACTCACCTTCTGACACCTAACTTAAAATATGAAGAGTTTACGGCTGAAAATGGTTCTTTTCTTTTAAACAAAACGTACGAATTCTTGATGTGCCATAATTCTCTGTGTTGCCAATTCAACGCCGAAGTTACATTCACCTTCAAGCCCGCAGAACACTTGAACATGTCGGACATCTCCTATTTGAAAAACGACTCGTACTACCATTACGAGTACATGTTCGCGACATTCGACGGTGTCAAAGTTTTCCCAGACGCAGGGTTGAAAGGTATTCAAGTCTGTTCTATAATCCCTTGTCTAAACCAATCCGTGACAAGCTGTTGGAAGAAGACTGCGAACGCGAAGCCTCTCAAAATCTCGACCGAACAACACGGGGATATCTTCTTGCACTCGACGGCATTTAATAAAATTTTAATCAAATCCACTACGACGAAACCGAACGATTTCACTTTCCCTTACATATTAGACTCTTCTAAAATCGAGAATCTCAAAGCATTAGGATCCGCACCAGATGTCTCAAAGATGGACTTTCATTTCGATAATATCTCTGCCAACCTAACTTATTCTTCGAATAAGCTGATATACGCCGGATTATACTCCAGAATAATCTCCAGAGATGGTGTTTAGGGATCGACATTTTTTTTATTCTTACCAAAACTTATTTTTTCCTCCAAATCACATTTATTATTAACCGTTCCAAAAAGTTTATTATACACCAGAAATTTTTTGAGGTCTCATTGACTCATTACAATACATTAAAACAAATAACTATATTGAGGATGTAGAGTTGACTGTAGAAACTATTATAGGTGGAAACAATCGGGAGTCAGTCTTTTTTTAAATATTTTAATATTGCCAACGTTTCGGCTCAAGCTTGTGTACCATCATCAGGGCTACAAACATCAGAACAAAAGAGATAATGAATAATGTGATAATGAAAAGTTTTTTGAATGTAGTGACAAAGATAACATTTAAAAAAGATCAGAAAATATACCAACATACTTAAATATTATAGACCCAAATAATGATAATATGATAAAAAAATAATGATAATATGATGATGATAAGCATAAAAAAAAAACTTTAGACTTTCATATAGCAGTAAAAAATTATATATAAACGTACCATTACAGAGCCATGGCCAAGCATAAACTGAGGAAAACCGAAAATATAGGTGGCATGGGGAGAGGGGGAGGGGTTGCAAAAACCCCTTACGGTTTTTCCCTTTAAATATAAATACTACAGCTTGTCTTTTTTAAATGGTTTTACAACATTATACAAAGAAAAACCAAAACAAAATATGTACAGTAAGGCTCAACATTTTTAAGAGAAAATCATAAGCACTTGAATCTAAGGTATGTAAAAGAACCATGAGGAATATAAAAAACAAAACAAGAAGTTTTATAAACGAAAAGAAAAATATACAGTAAATAAAATATAAATTATACAAGAAAATTATAGAATAAAGTTATAACTTAACTTGACCTTGCCGAAACTTCGGCAAAATGAAAATATTTAAAAAAAATACTGACTCTCGATTATTTCCATCTATTAAATAAATAACATTCATTATTACGAAAACTATATACCAATTTAATATTAAATATTAGAACAAACAACAATGTTATATAAAAGTCTATTTACCTGACAGCAATGTATCAGTTACGTAGATGTCCATTTTCTCAATAATAAATTAAATAAAAAGTCATTAAACATTTAACACTTGAAATCTACCCATCACAGTCTATATTTCGGAGTTAATCTTACAAGTAACTCATTTATAAGCTATGAGGAAAAATGATCTTGACTCGTTTTATGACAAATCGTCCAATGTAATTATATAATTTCCAATTTTAATTACATGTTTTGTTATTTTAAATAAAATAAGTGTGTTTAAATCCCAATCGTTTTATTAAAGAAAAAACCTATTTTCTGAATTAACTGATTCATTTCTCATTTGGCCATTCATTACTAAGATATCCTTATCATCTATCTACTCCAGTTAATTAAGTTTCGATTAACGATCATCTTTCGATTTTTATTTTCTCATTCACCTACATCTGGTAACGTTATTCATAAGCCCACCTAACATTCATTGATTCGATTCATCAGCTGTCATTCACACATACATAATTGAATGAATGAAATCACACAGCCAAGCTCGCTTCAGAGATTTCATTTCGTTTGTTTGTGTATTGATTTTACGTCACTTTATCCTACCGTGGCTAATCCGACGATGCTACAGTGGGATTCCTAAATTCTGCCTACCCGCGTTTATTTAGGATAGGGATATTATCTGACTTCCTTTGCACAGGCTCGGGACCAACATTTTACGTACCTTCCAAAGGACGGCATTTTTTTGTCTCGTTACCTATCAATCTTTAGCCATTTCATTTTTATTCATAAAAGGCAACCATCCCATCGAATCGGCACCGTGTGTCTTACGAGTTCGCTAAGG
The DNA here is from genome assembly GCA_023052935.1 of Piezodorus guildinii. Lineage (NCBI taxonomy): Eukaryota > Metazoa > Arthropoda > Insecta > Hemiptera > Pentatomidae > Piezodorus > Piezodorus guildinii. The sequence continues at coordinate 182,255,850 of CM041292.1, read as the reverse complement.
TTATTACTCCTTGGCTCGCTTGACCATCGTGGACTCTTAAAACTTTCATTAACACTTAACTTACCATTTACGCCATTCAACATCTATTGACTAGATCCATCATCTCCGTCATTCATGCATACATACTTTCCTGAATTGAACTCTTTAAGACTTCTGAATGCTGAGTTAGCCTAAGGGCAAGCACTACAAATCTATCAACCTTTAGAAATTCCATTTTCACTCATCCAAACTTTCATTCACATTCTAATACCATTCATAAGTTCATCAACATGCTCTATCATCTCTACCATTTTTCCATGCACGTTTTCTGAATTAACCTTTATTTCGTTTTAATTAATATCAACATTCATTCACATTTCATTACCATTCATACGTCGGAATAACCTTCATTTATTTGGTCCTAGACCTCTACCTTTCACTAATACATACTTAACTAAACGGCTAACCATTCATATTCATTTGGCCAATAACCTTCATCGAATCGTCCTATCATGTCTGCCATTCATTCATACATTTTTTCCCTTCATTCATTTCTTTGAAATACGTCTACGCAGTCAACATCTGTGCAATATATCGATCAATGTTCTTCATTTTTCATTCATCAACGCACGTTTAGTGACTATTTATTTATCCACTTAACATTTATTGACTCCATACATCATTTCTGCCATTGACCAATACGCACTTCCATGAATTAACCTCGCTAAAACACCCCATACTCCAAGTTAACCCAACTACCCATTTATCAAGCTGGAGCCATTTAATTTTTATTCCTCCAAACTTCCATTCATAGGTCCATCTAACCTTCATTGATGTATTTTTCACTTTCCTTCTACCATACATATCTCTCATAAAATATCAATGCCCATTTAATCCCAGATCCACACATCTGTCAAATCTGAGACATTCCAAAGCCGTCCTTTGGTAGATATTTAGTAACCACTTGCTAACTCATAAGTCTTTCTAACCTTCATTGCCTGACTCGTTTCATCTTCTTCGCAACTTACTCATTCATACTTTCCTTAATTGACATCTCTCAAACTTCAATGACCAATTAATACTCCTGCATATCTATCAAGCCCCAACATTCATGCATCAATATTTAATATTAATTTTTCTGTTCACACATTCATTTACATTTTATTGAGTCAGTCCAACAACTCTTCCATTCATTCATTCTTTTTTTATTTATTCATTTAACATTACCACATTTTTATATCGCCAATGTCATTAAAACATTTATGTTCAGCTAATTTCCATGCTACATATTTCATGCACACACGCTGGCCATTCATACGTTCATTAACCATTCATTGACAGGACTAACTGTTCTTCCATTGACTCTTACATTTCCTTTCATTCATCTCCCTTAAACATACATACCTGTCAACCATGATTCATCTAATTTTCATTCTTTCATAAACATAAGCTTGCCATTCGTACGTACATTGACTCGCCTCATCTCATCCACCATTCACCCATACATTTTAACTTTAATTCAATTTTTTTTTTTAGAAGAGTAACTTATATTAAATTTCTTTAATGCCAAATAAACCTCTACACTAACTATCAAGCCTTAATCATTCCAGGTTAGTTCTTTCATTCATATTTGGTAACCATTCATACTCGTTTTACCTTATTAGTCATTCATTACTACTCGCTTTTTTAAATTCATCTCTGTTAATGAATGAAGCGAATAGTTTGTTGTGTTCGCATTCAAACATTGTATGTTTTTATCGACAAGTATAATTCAATGATGTAACAACTACTGCAGTGGAAGTGCCATTACCTGAGACTTCACTTAGACAAAAGACTGACAAGAAGACACACGCTGAACTAGAAAGAAAACAACTGAACAAACGATTTGGACTACTATTCAGATAAATTGACATACGCTCATAATTATTATTACATAAGAAAAACCCTACTTACACGGTACTTATGAAACCCTTACAAACATAGCAGATAACTATGAGAAACGATTTAAAACTCCAAAATTGAATGATTTCATTCAAATTAAAAGTTTTACGAAAAAATCGTGGACGAAAACTATTTTGTGACAACAGACTTACTCCTCGAGGATTGAAACACTCTACTACAACGCAATGGTATAAACATTTATACGACCGAATGGCAGCCTAACCACACACCTATCAAGCTTCAGCATTTTCCTTTCATTCACACTTCATTACCATTCTCCTGTCCGTATAACCGTCATTGACTTAATCTATTATGTCTACCATTGACTCACACACACTTTCCTGAATTAACCTAGTAAACATTTCCGAATCTAACCATTTAACCTACACACCAATCGAGCTGAAGCCATTTCATTTCCTTCGTTCATACTCCTATTCACTTTTCGTTGCCATTCATAAGTCTATTTCTCATTCATTCACTCATTTCAACTCCTCAACCATTCATTCATTTCTATATTCCTTAATCTTTCTCATTTAAACATCATTAACCAAGCATGAGCTTGAGCCATTTCATTTTCATCATTAGTTCGTATATACTTCCATTATGTTATCATTGTAAGTATGTACATATATCATTCACTCACTCAATTCATCATCTCGACGATCCATTCAATTCATCCAATATTAGCACTGACCGTTCTGCACAGAAAGCTTAGTTTTTTCGAACTCATTTGGTAACCATTCATGAGTTCATCTAACCGTCATTGATTAGTTGTTTGATTATTCGTTTAACGTCACTTTATGCTGTTGTGGCTAATCGGACAACGCTGCTGTGGGGGTCCTAAATTTTGTCTATCCAGGTTTATAGGATAGGAATCTTTGACGAGTACCTGACATCGCATAGGCCCGAGACCACCATATTACGTCCCTTCAAAAGGACGGCATTTTTGTCCCTCTATCTATCAGCCTTAAGCCATTTCACTTTTATTCATAAAAGTCAACCATCATATGCCGGTATCGAATCAACGCCCAGTGACTTGCGAGTTCGCTAAGGTTAATATGCCTTAGCTCACACGGTCGTCATAGCCTCTTAAAACTTTCATTATCACTTTAGTTACCATTCATACCAACCAATATTCATTGACTCGATCCATCATCTACGCCTAGTTAACAACTACTCTATGACTATAAACACAAAAATACTTTTATTAATTCATCCAACCCTATGACTGACCGTTCAGCACAGAAACTCATTCATTTCATTTGATAACCATTCATAAGTCTATCTAACCTTCATTGACTAGTTCCATTTTCACTTCCAATCACCCATGCATACTTCCGTTAATTCTGCTTGTTAAAATATTTATGGCCAGTTAACCTTTGAATGAAGCGAATAGTTTGTTGTGTTCGCATTCAAACATTGTATGTTTGTATCGACAAGTATAATTCAATGATGTAACAACTACTGCAGTGGAAGTGCCATTACCTGAGACTTCACTTAGACAAAAGACTGACAAGAAGACACACGTTGAACTTGAAAGAAAACAAGTGAACAAACGATTTGGACTACTATTCAGATAAATTGACATACGCTCATAATTATTATTAAATAAGAAAAACCCTACTTACACGGTACTTATGAAACCCTTACAAACATAGCAAATAACTATGAGAAACGGTTTAAAACTCCAACATTGAATGATTTCATTCAAATTAAAAGCTTTACGAAAAAATCGTGGACGAAAACTATTATATGACACAAGACTTACTCCTCGAGGACTGAAACATTCTACTACAACGCAATGGTATAAAAATTTATATGACCGAATGGCAGCCTAACCACACACCTATCAAGCTTCAGCATTTCCCTTTTATTCACACTTAATTACCATTCTTATGTCCGTATAACCGTCATTGGCTTAATCTATTATGTATTGAAATACATCTGTTTCAAAGTTGAATCAATTTATTTCCATACTTTAATGAACAATTAGTAGCCTATAGTCATCTGACGTTCCTTTGCTCGCTTCATCTCCTTTGCGAATACTAGTTCATCACCCATGGATACTTCCCTGAACTCACCTCTCTAATACATGCCCATACTCCATACTACGTATCAATGAAAGCTAAGTCTTTCATAACTTACATTCATTTATCTAGACTTGGTAACCATCCATTCTTACAACCAGCCTTTATTGACTATATCAAAGAATGTCATTCATTTATACGCCCATGACGCATACATACTTCCAGGTTTCGTTGAAACACTTCTTTTCAGCTAATCTTATTGTCAGTTTTCAACTTCCATTTTCATTCATTCAAACGTTCGTCTAACTAACATTAACTGACTCGATCCATCATCTATTCATCCCTAACATACTTCCATTAATTCACATCTTTAAAGAAACCAATACTCAACCATCTTCATTCTAGCATCCACCATTAGTAATCATTCAATCCTTCATCTAATCACAACATTCTAACAAATCTGTCTTCCATACATACTATTTCTCTTGTTTAAATATTAATGACCAATTAGCTCCTCACCTCACATTTTCATTCATTGATTCGATCATTCCGACGTGTTTGATTGAGTGGGTCCACATTCATCGACCATTCATACTTCAATTTAACCTTCGTTTTCTCCCTTCATCTTCTTTATTCATTTACCCGTTCACAAAATCCTGAATTAACCTCTCCCTTACATCTATGCCTGTCTTACATCTAGCCTTCATTGAGTAGTAACGAATTATATATCGAAGTATTAATGATATAATATCATGTCACACATACTTCCATGTTTCGTTAAAACACTTCTCTCCAGCTAATATCATCGCTATATATCTATTAAAGGTCAGCCATTTTATTTCTTTAAAAGTTCAATTTCATTCGTTCGTGCCAACCATTTTAATTTTCATTCATTAACACGTTCGTCTATCTAACATTCATTGACTCCATTCATCAGTCATTCATTCATAATTGCTTCACTTAATTCATCTCGTTTAAACGATTACGCCAGATTAACACCACACCTCCCCATTTATTGAGGTTCACCATCCCAGTTTTATTTTCATTCACATTTATATGAAAGATACTACTTACTCACTCGTTCATCTAGCCTTCATAGACTCTCCATTCAACCTTAGGTCTATACTAAAAGCTTCATTATCTCAAATTGACACACATACATACTTATTTCGTTGAAACACCTCTTCCCAGCTAATATCAACACTATATATCTATTAAAGCTTAGCCATTTCGTTGTCATTCTTTCACCCTTCATTTTAATCCTTTTTAATTACTATTCATTCAAACATTCATTCATCTAACATTTATTAACTCGCTCCATCTCAGCCATTCATTCATTGCTTCCCTTAATTAATCGGACTATGCTACATTGGGAATAATAAATTTCGTATAGGAATCTTTAACTAGTACCTGAAATCGCAAAGGTACGGGACCTCCTTTTGACGTTCCCTCCAAAAACAACATAACTGAGGAATATTTACTCCCATTAAAAAATCTTAAGGCCACCTGGCTGATGAATCTTGGGTATAGAAGGCTGTTATTCCAGCCACTACACTATAGGTGACCCCCTAATCTCTTTTCTCATGACACCTTTTCTTGATCTCATTTGTTGACAGTCATACTAACGTTCATATCCTTCTTTTTGCGCACGACATTCTCACGAGCTGTAAGTGCATTCATCTTATCTTCCACTCACTTTCTACACAACTCACAATCGTGTCCATTCATCAAACTTTTCAAGAAACATTTTCATTTCTATATTATGCACATCGTTTTCTAATTCATGTACCATTGTTATTGTCTTATATCCATTGATAGATGCAATTTTCTAGAAAACAAAAACAGCGAATTAATCAACCAAGAAATTGATCGTCGAAATTTTTTGTTAATCAAAATAAAATAAGTATATTACACATATTGTTTTATTATTTATGGAACCTGATCAAAACTCATTATCTGATAAAGGAAAATAAGGTAATGTACTCAATAGAATTTTAATGAAATTTCTGTTAGAACTCACTTTCCATCATCAAAGCAAATGAGTTCTAAGAGAACACTAGAGTTTATCGGTAAAATTAAATAAATCGTATAATTCTCAAGCTTCTAATACTATAATATTAATAAAACATATGAGGAAACAGGTATATCGAGGGGCTGGATATAGGTTCAAGAGAGTATCACAGTTTAAGTATCTAGGCACTGTTATCACTGAGAATAATAAGATTAGAGACGAAATTAAAGCAAGGATAACAGCTGGCAACAGATGCTATTGGTCTCTTATGAAATTTTTTAGAACAGGAATATATCCAGAGAACTGAAGATAAGACTATATTGTACTGTTCTTCAGCCAGTGGTCATGTACGGAAGCGAGTCCTGGACATTAACACGCAATGATGAAAGACTACTAAACATGTGTGAAAGGAAAATTCTCAGAAAAATCTTTGGTCCTACAAAAGAAGGAGGTCGTTGGCGAATGAAGACGAATGACGAAATTAGAAATCTGTATCAGACACCTGATATAGTTGCCAAGATCAAGAGTGCCAGAATAAGATGGCTGGGGCATGTACAGAGAATGGAAAGTAGGAGGCTGCCTAAAATGATGATGGAGGGACACCCTGGTGGAAGGAGGAGCAGGGGCAGACCTAGACTTCGTTGGCTGCAGGACGTAGAGGAGGACCTTCGGTCGTTGGGTGTCAGCGGATGGAGAGGGGCAGTCGAAGACAGGTCAGAATGGAGGAGGATCGTTGAGGAGGCCAAGGCCCTACAAGGACCATAGCGCCGATAGATAGATAGATAATGTTATATCTATGAATATATAAAATGACTAGCTGTAACCCCGGCTTTGCTCGCGAATATTTTATTTAAATATATATCTTTATTTAAAGTTACATAAATGCGTTTATGAGTAGTGACTATAAAACGCATATGATGCAGTTGGGAATGTGATAACCAAGAAACTACCAATAAAACACTCTTCTTTTTTTTCTTACTGGTGTGTTTTCTTTGTGGCTGCATCCTAAACCAATTTCTTTACCATATAGTCAAAAACTACTTCATATAGTTTTATACTTTTACATTTTCAAGAAATATAAATATTATGTTTTTAACAATTACATTTATCAAAGTTGTTTTCAAGTGAACATATTCCAATTGGTTGTTCCAATCTATATCAATCACATTTATGTTGCAAACGTGACTATATTCCACGATTACGTTACAGCCAAAATATATCCAGTAATTTTGGGTATGCCTACTTCTACTGGATCGCTATTGTGTATTTAACAGAATAAAATAGCAACTTATTAGACTAAAGTTAGAATTATGGTTGATGAGGAAAATGATTTAAAAACAATTTAATTTTTAATATTATTTAAGACAATTATACGCCCGAGATGTTACAGAATCTTTTTCATCAAAATCAGCTGACAGAAAAATCTACATTAAACTATGCATTTTGCACATATTTACGATTTTCTCATAAATAGCTCTAACGATTTTGATTAAACTCGCTATATCGATGTAGAATTTAATGGGTTTTAATATCATGTAGGTTTCATTCTGATTGAAATAGTCTGACAGTGTTAAAATGCCGATATTCTAAATTTTCTTTATCTAAAGTACCTTTAATTCTGTAGATTCTATAAAAATAAATATATTACCTTGTTACCATTGATAATTAACAGCTAAATATGCAAGTTGAGCAGATTAGATAAACTACTAAGGGAGAAAGATGAAAATATATTTTTTTAATGCAATTTTTTGTTTTTGAACTTAAAAACAGTTATATACATGTATAATACACGGCTGGAATGCTAATGGTTTTAGAAAAAACATTATCTTATACATACTATTGTAAAAGTTGACGGGAAGTGATGAAAAGCCGATAAAACAAACTGATTGTCGTAGATAATAATATATTAGATTATTTAATAAAACACATGTTTCTATTAAAATCCAATGTAAATAATTCATTCTAAATTTATTTATATTATTAACTACGTGTAAATAATATTTAATAATAAAAACTGATTAATAAAACGCACTTATTTCGGTATTTTACTTTACAAAAAATATTTCTTTTAGGTTAGATCAGGCACGGTTTTTCTTCTCATATTTAGCAAGATCAGAGAATTCTAATCCCAACCATTCGTTGCATAAAATACCAGTATTCTAAAAATAAATGTGAGTTTCTGAAAATTTTTATATCAAATTTATGTGGCTGCAAGAAAAATTACTTTGAAAAAACTTAATTTAAGTGAGAACCAAAGAATTTATTTCACAGTAAAATAAATGGGACTCCCTTGGAAATAAAATAAAACCTTTAAAATGTATTTTGAATAGTTTATTTGAAATATAATTTAGTTATAAACCTAATGGGGTATAAACCTTTGTTATTTATATAGTTTTTGAAAACACACGTAGCAATCAAGAAAAAATTAAATTTTCCGTTATCGATGCTTCACTTGAAAGTGAAAAACAAACTGAACTAATTTTGATTTATGTTTTTAATTTCTGCCGATGATTAAATCTAATGAAGAATAGATGTTATAAAATATAAAACATATTTTCTTGCTAATTCCACTTTTCGTTCCGATCAACTAAAACTTCCAAAGCGATGAACTCTAATCGGTCAGAAAGAGATTTTTTTAACATAAATGGCATTTCATTCAAATCGCATCCGTGCGAAGCCTGGACAGGTCCACTTGTAATATATATTTCAATTAAACATATTTTTATTTGTTTAGTAATTTTATATTTATATTTCTATAATACCAAAACCGATTCCTGACTATTCTTCCTACAACAAAAAACTACCTCTGGATCCCCTAAATGACTATAACATCTTTTAGGTCTCCACTTACCTAAAATTATAACAAAATGTGCGGAAATATAGCAATATGTAACTGAGAAAATCAATGCCTGATTTCAATCACGCACTTCAGATGTCAACGATTCAGGTGCAATTAAACTCTAAAATTGTTTAAATAATTGATTGTCTTTCGAAAAAACACTTGAATAGAAAATCGAAAACTCCATTTCCACTTGTGTAAATAAGTCAAGTGCTACCATATACACTGATTGAAATTAAAAAGCACCAATCATCTAACGGCTATTTCAAGTGTTGACGATCATACCAAAAGATTAAAAGACCATTAGACTTCGCTAGCAATAGCTAATTGGATTCTAATTTTACTTTCACTTGCCTATAAATGAAATATATAGTATTTTAAAATTTCATTTTTCAACGGAAATACACGTTTTAGGGTCCCCTTAGTCCAAAAAATTCCCGGAAAAAGGTGTGTGTGTGTGGAGCTGTGTGTGTGTGTGGAGCTGTGTGTGATGTGTGTGTGTGGGGCTGTGTGTGGGAGCTGTGGTGTGTGGAGCTGTGTGTGTGTGGAGCTGTGTGTGTGTGGAGCTGTGTGTGTGTGTGGAGCTGTGTGTGTGTGTGTGGAGCGTGTGTGTGTGTGTGGGCGTGTGTGTGTGTGGGAGCTGTGTGTGTGTGTGGAGCTGTGTGTGTGTGTGGAGCTGTGTGTGTGTGTGGAGCTGTGTGTGTGTGTGTGGAGCTGTGTGTGTGTGTGTGGAGCTGTGTGTGTGTGTGTGGAGCTGTGTGTGTGTGTGTGACTGTGTGTGTGTGTGGAGCTGTGTGTGTGTGGAGCTGTGTGTGTGTGTGGAGCTGTGTGTGTGTGTGGAGCTGTGTGTGTGTGTGGAGCTGTGTGTGTGTGTGGAGCTGTGTGTGTGTGTGGAGCTGTGTGTGTGTGTGGAGCTGTGTGTGTGTGTGGAGCTGTGTGTGTGTGTGGAGCTGTGTGTGTGTGTGGAGCTGTGTGTTGTGTGTGTTGGAGCTGTGTGTGTGTGTCCGTGTCCGTACGTGGTAAGTCTAGCACGAAAAGGAAAATACGTAAAAACTGAATTTTTATATTTAAAAAAATATACGCCCGAGGCGTTACAGCTACTTATTCACTAAAATCAGCAAACCAGAAGAGCCACTTTATACCATGCATTTTGCACCTTTTTACGATTTTCTCAAAAAGGACTCTAACGATTTTGATTAAACTCGTTATATCGATGTAAAATTTAAGGGGCTTTAATATCATGTAGGTTTTTTGTTTATTTATTTAACGTCACTTTATGCTACAATGGCTAATCGGACGATGCTACAGTGGGTGTCCTAAATTTTGTCTATCCAGGTTTTATTAGGATAGAGTTCTTTAACGAGTACCTGATATCGTACAGGCTCGGGACCACCTTTTAACGTCCCCTCCGAAGGACGGCGTAACTAAGGATTTCTTACTCCCATTAAAAAATCCTAGGACCACCTGCGGGTTTGAACCCGTGACCTTTAGCATAGGAGGCTGTTACGCTAGCCACCCAGCTACAAGTGATCCCATATCATGTAGGTTTCATTCTGATTGAAATAGTCTGACAGGGCTTAAATGCCGATATTTTAAATTTTTTTCCTCTGAAGTACCTTTAATGTTGTAGATTCTATAAAAATAACTATATTATCTTTTTAGCACTGATATAAAACAGATAAGTATATAATTTGAATGAATATGTATCCAACTAAAGGAAAAAATATGTGTGGTAAGTCTAGCACAAAAACGAAAAGTCGTACAATAATGAAATTTCATATTTAAGATAACTTACGCCCTGGATGTCCACCAAAACTGTTTAACTTTCTTCTTTCTATTGGATATCCAATTCGTTCAACTTATATTTTTATACGTTATACATCGGCGAATACCTCAAGGATATTCCGGCGGAGACAGTCGAAGGATAAACCTCAGAGAGCAGATGGTCAGATATCAAAGAAACTGTGATTAAGACCACTAAGGAAATCTGTGGAGAGAAACCAAGAAAATGGAGGAATTAATGGTTCGATGATGATTGCAAAAACGTAATAAGCCTGAGAAATAACAAAATAATGAAATGGCTAGAGAGAAGCACGAGACAAAGCTGGAAGGATTATAAAGATGCCAGAACCGCTGCCAAAAAGATTGTGAAAAGAAAGAAAAGAGAAGCCTTCAACAAGTAAATTCAGTCAATAGATAACACCAGAATGAATAATGAAACTAGAAAATTTTATAAGAAAATCAATAACTTCAAAAAACGGAATATGAGCCAAGGATACAGCATAATAAATAAGGAAGGAAGAATCCTGATGCTCAAGGAGGATGCCCTAGAAAGCTGGAAGGAACATTTCCAAATGTTATCAGATGCTGGTGACAAAGCCTTTAAAACGGATTTTACAAACCTATCTGACCATGGAGCGCAGGTGGAGGAAATACCGCCGGACAGGGATGAGATCGAAGTGATATTAGAAAAACTGAAAAATAATAAATCTGCAGGCCCAGATGGAATACCATCAGAACTCTTAAAATTGGCTGGGGATGAGTTAACCAAGGAGATCTTTGAATAATTGATGCAATGCTGGGAAGAGGAGAACATCCCTAAGGATTGGACAGAGGGCCATATTGTGCCAATATTCAAAGGTAAAGGAGACCCAGCCAACTGCAGTAACTATCGAGGTATATCCCTGCTAAGCACTACCTACAAGGTGTTTTCTATTGCACTCTATAATAGACTGCTACCATATGTAGAAGGGGCTATCGGTGAATATCAAGGAGGGTTTCGATGCAATAGGTCAACAATTGATTAAATCTTCTCACTGAGGTTGACGTGTGAGAAAATAAACGAATTCAAATATTCAATGTGGGCGACATTCATCGATTTGAGGGCAGCCTATGATACTATCATGCGTGATGAACTGTACAAAGGAATGGCTGAAATGAGAATCCCTCCCAAATTGATAAGACTGGCAAAATGTTCAATGCTGGGAAGTAAATGCAAAGTGAAGTACTGCGGAAGTGTCTCGGGCCCTTTTTATGTTGGTATTGGACTCAGGCAGGGAGATCCACTGGCCCCTCTCCTCTTCAACGTAGCTCTCCATGCTGTCATAAATAGAGCTGAGCTAGATAGAGGAGGAACAATTTTTAATAAAACTATAGAGTGGCTTGCCTATGGGGGCGATGTGGCTATCGTTGGAAGGTACCTGAGCTCTGTCAAGGAGGCTGTTGGAAAGCTTGAAACTGAAGCAAGCAGGTTAGGGCTGGAAATCAATGATAAGAAAACTAAGATAATGGTTTTCAGAAGGAAGAAACAAGCACATCACCAAAGCCATTATATAATAGGAAACCATAGCTTCGAAGTAGTCAAAAGCTTCCAGTACCTCGGTTCTACCATGAATGATCAGCTGGATGAAGAGCAAGAGGTCAAAAAAAGAATTATGTTGGGGATTAGAGCATATTTTGGCATGTAGAAAATTCTGAAAAGTAGGCTGGTCAGTAATTTCAGAGTGTACAAATTTCAGAATGTACAAAACGTTAATTAAACCTATTGTAATCTACGATAGTGAAACCTGGACCATGAACAAAAAGACAAGCAATTTACTGGACCGGTTTGAGCGAAGAATACTAAGGTACGTCCTAGGACCCATACGTGAAGGCGGAACATGGCGGCGTAGAAAAAATAGAGATATCTAGAATCAATTCAAAGATATGAACAACTTAGCCAGCATCAGAATCCAGAGAATGACTTGGTTTGGCCACCTGATGAGAATGGAGGACAGCAGGATGCCAAAACGACTTTACGAGGGCACATCAGATGGAAAGAGAAGCAGATGGAGACCCAAGGGCCGCTGGAGAGACAGTGTTCTGCAGGACATACGGCAGACCAGAGTCAACACTAGGCAAGCGAGGAGCAGAGAGGAATGGAAGGCGGGAGTTGAGAAAGCCAGGGGTTGCTATATGCGCCTGAGCTGAGAAAGAAGAAGATATAGCAAGTTTAATAAAAATCGTTAGGCGTTTTTGCGGCTTACACAGACCTTTTGCAGTTATATCATTTAGGTTTCATTCGGGTTAAAATGGTCTGACAGGGCTTAAATGCCGATATTTTTAATTTTCTTTCTCTAAAGTACCTTTAATTTTGTTGATTCTATAAAAATAACTATATTATTTTGTTACCACTGATGAAAAACAGGTAAATATATAAATTGAATGAATTGGATACCCAACTAAAGGAGAAAACAGATAAAATATTTTTTGCATGCAATATTTTTGTTTTTGAACATAAGAGCAGTAATATACATGTATGATATACCGTTGGAAAGCTAAAGATTTTAGAAAAAATATTATCTTATACTCAAGTTTTTAAAAGTTAATAGAGAGTGGTGAAAAGAAGTTAAAACTAACTGATTATTTTAGATAATAATATAACAGTTTTTTTAATAAAACACATGTTTCTGTATAAATTCAATTTAATTAATTCTTTAGTAGTTTCACGTATTTTTATCTCTAACTGTATATCAAAATTCTTTCATTGATTTTAAAAATGGAGGTAAGTGAAAGTCGTGTGTTGCCCGCACCAGATTTTTATTTATTCACCACAAACATACTAGGGCATGCATCGATGATCCTAACACCTAGATATTGTATCAGCTGGTTATTTTTAAAATGGCGGCCGATTAAAAGTGATCAATAACTTTTTCTTGAAGATAGAGAAAAAATTTATTAGTGTTTTTAATTAAAACAAAAACTGCGTATAATGAGAAAATGCAAGGGAAAGTGTTGCGATCGTGAAAATTTTCGAATTCCAGTTTTCGACGGAAATACACGTTTTAGGGTTCCCTGAGTCCAAATGGCCAGGTCCCGAAAAAAGGTGCGTTCGCGTCCGTGTGAGTGTGTGTGGTAAGCCTAGCGCAAAATAGGAAAGTCGTTCCAAACTGAAATTTCATATTTAAGACAAAACTACACGTCCGAGATGTTTGAGAATTTTTCATCTAAATCTGCTTACGGTAAGTGCTACTTCCTACCATGCATTTCACACCTTTTTATAATTTTCTCAAAAACGGCTCTGATGATTTTAATTAAACTCGCTATATGGATATAAAATTTAACAGGCTTTGATATCATGTAGGTTTCATTCTGATTGAAATAGTCTGACAGGGCTTAAATTCTGATATTTTAAATTTTCTTCCTCTAAACCATATCAGGTGAATAGAACGTCTTCACCGACCTCTACTCCCTTTTTTTCCATGATTTTAAGACCTGTTCTATATAGATGTTAAAAAGTGTTGGCGATAGGCAACATCCATGTTTCATGCCCTTTGAGACTGGAAAAATGGCTCTGAAATCCCGTTCCAATCTTCACTCTCGATTTGGCTCCAATATCGATATACTAAAATATTTGTAAATATTAAAACATTACTTTGAAAACATTTAAACATAGGAAGCATAATCGTGATGATCTTACTTCCAGTATTTAAATCGTAGTAAAGCAAAATCGAAAAGAATATCTTGTTCTCATAAGTATAGAAATATGACATTTGAAAATTAAATTAATTTTAATAATATAGATTTCAATTAAGCATAATGTATAGTTCGTTATTAATTAAAACATATGTTTTTTGTTTACTTGGGGAGAGACATTGAGGTTATCTCGATGAAACAACTATAAAGTTTATTCCTAAATGACTAAATTTCCTTGATACAAATGGCAGGTCCATGAAACAAAAAATGTGCAATGTGTACCACCAACTCATACAGTCTACAGTCGCATTCAGATTACGATGACATAATTCATTTCTACAGGGTAATGATGTTTTATAATTAAATGAAACAATAATACAAAAAAAAAATACATGCATTCTCAACACAATAATATTTAACGAATGCACACTTCTTTCCAACATAATTCCAGCGCAAATCGAGTATTAAAAAAAAGTTTCAGTTCTATCGGCAATCCCTATGACTGCCTGATTTTTTTTTTTTTTTAATTACAATGTTCATTATTGAAAATAATAAACCAAAACCTAAATGATAATGTTATATCAAAACAAACAATCTAACATGCACATCATTAAAATATGTTTTTTAATATAAAAACTTTATTTTAAGAAATTGAACATTATCTATACTTATATTATAAAGCTGAAGAGTTTGTTTGTTTGAAGGCGCTAATCTCAGAAACTACTGGTTCGAATTAAAAAATTATTTTTGTTTTGAATATTCCATTTATCGAGGAAGGCTTTAGAGTATATAACCACGCTATAACCAATAGGAGTGAAGAATCCGTGGAAAATCTGGAAAATAAAATAAAAACACGGAGAGAATTAACCTCGCATCCCAATGATTTTACTTTTTTACTTTAAAAGAATTCAATTTCCCGTTAATTTAACTTTTGCCGTAACAATTAATGAATCACGGGGACAAACATTTAAACACGTAGGAATTGATTTACGTCAAGACTGCCTTTTGTCATTGTCAATATAAGGTTGCGGAGAAAATCATTATCTTCTGCCACAAGAAAATAAAACTAAAAATATCATTTACGGAAAAGTACTTTAAAATATATTCTTTTAAAAACGTCTTAATAGCGATCTTGATAACAGAAATTGCCGCAGACTAATTCGCGGACAACAGCTAGTTTATAATATAAGTTTTAAAAAAATAAATGATGAAGTTTTATAGGAATTACGGTAATTGAATGTTTATACGATGAAAGTATGTGATAATGTTATGAGAGTATGATAATTCACTATCACCAAATGTCACGTATTTTCACCTAACTGTTCTCTCGCAGTGTAGCGCTGCCTTAAAAAGGTTGCAAGCTTGGAGTACTTTGTTCCTAAAAATGATACCGCTTGAGAGAGCAACAACTTTTCACAGCTTTTAGACAGTAGTTTCCCCACAGCGAAGAACACTGCCATCTAGTGGCATCTTGGGGTACTCCTAGACACATGCAGCCACACACATACTGTATGCGCAACTTGGTTATTTGAACTTGACTAAAATGTTTATTTCCTTTAAAACTTTTAAAAAAATATATATTTATCGATGTATACAACTGTATAATAAAATACATTTAGTAAATGTGATACAAGATATACTGTCATGATTCACATACAGGGATACTACCCATTGGCAGCTCACCAAAAACTATGCTAAACTAGAAGGTCTCGGGAAACTAGATTCTGATCAGATACCTCGGAGGATTATGAGGGATTGTAGAGAAAGCAAGGATTGAAACTAGTGGATTGCAGTGGGAATGGAGTTCGCCATAAAAGGAGTGGTGCCTAGTTCGCGCCAAATTAGCAGCATAGGGAACATGAAGGTCTTTATGGATGAGTTTATTTGTGACAAAATAAGGAGCATTGGGGATTTTTCGAAGGATTTTTGATTATAAGGGCTGGAGATAAGAAAAATTTGAGGGTTTATTATAGCCCCAAATCTCTACTCCGTATGTCCATATCAGCCTTATAATGGTGATATATTGTAGAAGAGCCTTTTGTAATTAAGTGGATGGTTTAAGCGTTTGTCCATAAGTTTTGAAGTAGTCGAAAACGTCGGAAAGTTTCTTGTCATTTCAGTCTTGTATGAGGGTTCCAAGTAAGACGTTTGTCAAGGTGGAGTCCTAGATATCAGATCTATTCAACAGGGACAAGAGGGGTGTTATTGAAGGATACTGTTGGGCAGGAAGGTATAGGTTTACGGCAGAGGGTAAAGGTTATCTGGTGAGATTTATTGGACTTTATTTTTATTCTCCATTTCCAACGCCATACTTCAAGATCTCTAATGTGGGATTGAAGAGTTTGAGAGAAAATATTTGGATCGTAGTTGACTGATAACACACAAGTGTCACCAGCATAGGTAAAAAAGAAAGTGTTAGGATGGGATAGGATATCATTTGTATAAACTGTGTAAAGAAAGTGTCCTAAAATACTGTCTAGAGAAACACCAGCATACTGATTAAAAAGAGATGAATAGGAACTACATTGATTTATTTTGAAGGTCCTGTCATTGAGGCAGGACTGGATAATGAGGATTTTACAGAGTTTGAAAAGCAGTCCTGGGTGCCACACTCAGTCAAAGGCTGTTCTATGTCGAGTAAGGCTCCTGTGCAGTACAATCCGCGCTCCAATGAAGACGAGACAACGTCCACCACACAATGGCATTGCTGGATAGTGGAGTGGGATGTTCAGAAGCCTAACTGATGATCTGGGATGATGTGATTGGAATCAAGGATGGGATATATGCTTTTTTAAAACTGAAATTCGAAAATTTTCACGATCATAATACTTTCCCTTACTATACATTTGATACATAAGTGAAAGTGAAAATGTTTTTCATTAATATCTTTCTTTCTATATTTTATCAAAATAAAACAGCCATTAATTAAGGAACCTACTATATCACAATATTGGGTTGTAAGATTAATAGTATTGTAAATGCATTCCAGTTAATCTGTTAGCTTTTTTTTTTTTAATGTTTTTTTATCAATTACTTACCACTGATTTAATTTCAGAAAGGAATCAAAGTTTTAGAATTAAAACTGAATAAATAAATAGTGTTAAATTAATTTAAATAAAATTACCAAATGGATTCATATGGCCTTGAAAAATTGGGATCAGACAATTGCACATATTTTCTACAATATACTTATTGATGAATTTTAATCTGTGATTTTTCTTATTTTCTTCTTTCTTTTTTTTTCAATAAATTAAATAAAACCTGATGATTTTGCCCTAATCTTCTGAATCAATCTGGGGAAATAAAATAATAATAATAAAATTAAATGATGATCAGCTGTTACAGTGTTTTTCCACTATCATCTTATCAACTGTGAAATACTTAAGAACAAAGTATAAATAAACAACAAGAGGTCTGCAAAATGTCTCCTACTTCTGCAGTGATTCTCAAGTCTGTTAACTGAGAGGTACTAAGTAATCATTCTAACAAAATCATCCAAAATGGATCGGAAACATTTAATTTTTTTATTTTTACTAGGATTTGTTAAAATCTCTGTAGAAAAAGTAAATATCCCAATCATTTTCAATAAAGTACAGTGTTATACATATTTTGATACTAATTTTGATAATTTTATAAAATCTTTATAGAATTGTACAGTGTACTGTCCTAGAGAAATAAGAATAGATGAAGATGAAATCGAAAGATACTTGAGGGAGAAACTTGAGCAATTAAAGAGTATTATTCCTGAAGGTTTAACTGAGCAAGTTAGTTTAATATTTATTAAATTAATGAAAGCTACAGAAGAGGTAATAATACATAAAAATTATTTCAATGGTTATTTAATTATAATTTATACCTGTAAAAATAAGTTATTACTTACCACATATCCGTGATGATCGGTAGTTCAAAAATCATCATGACTGTGAAGCTAAATTTTTTTCTGGATGTTCTTCTTTTAGCCTAAATGTGCAATAAGGCAAATTTTTGGAAAATTAGTCCTCTAAGTAGTTGAAAACAAAAATAGTTTTTCAATTAACTCAAAAATATAAGGAAAAAGGTTAAAGATAAAGAATCTCGGTTGAACTGATACATAAAAGCACCTTAACTAATACTTTTTAGAATATGTAAACATTATTGACTAACCATAATAACATGATTTTATGAACACAGAGAGGATTAAATTGAGATATTGGTAAATAACTGCGAACTTATTTTATAACATTTTTTGATAGATAGCTTCTTTTTTTTTTACAGGTTGTATTTGTTATAAATTTGGTATCCTAGCTAATACTGATCAGATGAAGACAATTTTGTTTATTTATTTACCGTACCTTTATGCTGCTATGGCTAATCGGACGATGCTACAGAGGGAGTCCTAAATTTTGCCTATCCAGGTTTAATTAGGATAGGGATCTTTAACGAGTACCTGACATTGCACAGGCTCGGGACCACCTTACAACGTCCCCATATGAAGGACGACATAACACTCCTGTTGAAAAATCCTTGGGCCACCAGTAGGTTTGAACCCAGGACCTTTGGCATAGGAGGCTGTTATGCTAACCACCATGCTACAGTTAACCCCAGAGAAGGTTTTTTTTTAGGGATCCCCTGTGATGTAGTGGTAATGAACAAGATGACCAGCAGATAGCCCTAGGATTTTTTAAAATATCCTAATTTCAATAGATAGACATACAATTTAACTTACAATACAATTTAAATAAAATATACGATAAAGGTTGATTCGATTGTCACCTCGACTTCTTTCCAGCAGAAACAGACTGTTAAAATAATGTTTGGATGTATATTATTTGATTGTTAACATTTTTTCATTCAGCTTTTATTACTTATTATTGTAACCTAATTAGTTAGTTTGATATATATTCACTGGCAAGGTAGCACTGGGATTTTTTAATGGGAGAAAAAAATCCTTGGTTATGCTATCTTCAGAGGAAATATAAAATGGTGGTCCCAAGCCTAAGCATTGCCAGGTATTTGTTAAATATCCCAATCCTAATTAAACCTGGAGAGGAAAAATTTAGTACTCTCACTGTGTGTAATAAATGAACAAGAGGTTGTTTTTTTGCATCATTGAGAAATGTGCAAATGACACAAAATGTTTATGATAAAAGCTAAAATAAATCAAGCAATTATGATTTTGCCTACAAGTAAGGGTCTGCATAGAAATTATTAAAAAAAAAATTTATAGAAAATAAACTTTACCTCTACATCCCTGAAGGGTCTAGGGCTCATTACATATAGGGATTCGTACTGTTTCAAGAGTTGTGTGCAAGGAGGTGATTAGGCCTACATCACGCTCAGCTGCCAGGTCATTACCTCATTTTTGGGTACCCACTTAATAGAGGCTGGTTGTGCCCCCAGGAGGGTCTTTATACCAGAGGGTCGCTCTATGGCTGAAATAACAATAAATTTGAGAATGAAATTCAGATTGCTATCCTGCTTCTACCAGGTGGGGTCTCCCTGAGCCAGAATAATTCTGCCTTTGCACATCCTAAATGTGGGGTCACATGTAGCATAGTGGTTAGCATAACAGGCTTCTTAGTTATGCCGTCCTTCGGAGGGGGGTGTAAAAAGGTGGTTCAGAGCATGTGCAATGTCAGGTACTCCTTGAATATCCTTATCCTAATTAAACCTGAATAGGCAAAATTTAGGACTCTCGCTGCAGCATTGTCCGATTAGCCACACTAGCAAGTGATGTTAAGTAAATAAATAAACAAACAGAATAAATAGCTCTGCCTCAGCCGGGGTTTGAAACCAGGGTCCAGTGAACAATAGCCTAATACTCTATCCACTAGACCAGTGGTTCCCAACAAAAAAAATTTGCGGAACCCTTCATACAATCACAGTAACGCCAAGGACCTCCTACTTAAAAAAAAAAAATCTATCATATCAGGCATAAATATGAATGTGTTGAGCTATGATGTTCTAAGATCTTTAAAAAATTAATAAACTTCGTTTGAATTTTTCAATATTTAGCTTTTTTTTTTAATTTATCTCAACACCTTCAGTTAGCCTTTGGATTACAAATAATACATGATTTTACTGAACTACGATATGTATTTACATATCAAATATACTTAATTAAAATCAATAATAACTTTTTGATGAATAAAATTATTCATGCTATACCTACTTAGCATTATTAACATTTCCCAACATTTTTTGTAGTACATGACTTATATCTTTATCAGTTTATTCCTGCAGCCTTCGACCACGGTCATCTATACTAGTCTGAGTTCTAGATGGACTTGATGATAACAAGTTCCATAACACTTAAAAATGTCCATTCTGAGCAGAGCCGCTGGGTGTGTATCACAGTCGATCCAGGCACGGATATTCTCTCATGGCAAAGAGAAATTTTTTGCGTAGCTTTTTTTTCACAGTCGTTAACATCTTCCTCCGGGATTTTTGAGAGTAGGGCTCTTAGTAGAAAATGTCAACTTCGGAGGCACCTGGACTGTCGTTTCATGGACTTGTTTATCAAAGATTATGGCTTCCTGTTATTCTTTGAAGAGCACTTTCAGACATCTCTTCAAGATCTCAAATTCAGCCATTATATTCAGCTGAATTTTATTTTAAATTAATTTTAACAGATATCATTACCGAAAGAAAAAATGAAAAATAAATTCGGATTTGGAACTTTCTGGCGCCACACAACACGATAATTGTTTATTGGAACCCAACACTTAAAAATAAAGTAATGAAGATAAACTTGATTTTCTTTTCTTAATTTTCAAAGAAACTTAAAATCATAGATAACTATAAACATGATCTATACTTCCCTGTTTAATGAGACGAGTTAAGCCTGTTCTTGGAGCACATCATTTCCGGAATATGAGGTTCCAAAGTATTAAAGTTATAGAGTATTAGGCAGTGGAATAAAAGAACCTTGTACTAGACAGCTTGTTTATTACTGCTATATATACAAACAACATGGCGCAGGGGACGCTACCAACTGGACTGTTTGTTGTTGGGCTGCTGTACACCTAGGTGGAAGTTCAGTGCCACAACTATCTTTACATATACAATCGATATTTAACACACCCCCTCAATTGAATGTTTTCAAATATATACATACACAAGTAAATATTCAATTGTATCTCACATACAAAACAAGTAAAAATATTACTCTACTACAAAATTCTACACCACAGAACAAGTAAAAAAATATTATTCTATTACAAAATTCTATACAACAAAACAAGAAAAATATTATACTATTACAAAATTCTATACAACAATTTTAGCACAATATATATAAATGACATTAATATATTAATTAATTAAAGCCTTCCGAAACATTTGAAACTTATCAAAGGCAAGTGGTTTTGTGAACAAATCTGCCACATTGCGGTCAGAATTGATGTGTTCCACAGATATTATTTCTTTGGAAATAAGATCTTTAACAAAATGGAATTTTATATCAATGTGTTTAGCTCGTTTAGAGTTTTTGTAGAACAACTTACACCTTTAGGTGGTTTTATAAACACAGGATAGTCTAGTGAGCCATTGAGAAAGGCTGTTGGCACATCAACTTGTCTAATACTCCAATTGTTTTGGCACGCAAATGACAACAGAGTTCTTACAGTATCCATTCGGCAAACTGGTGAGTAATTAAATACACAATCACCTTGAGTTTGTTCTTCAAACCCTCTTGCTACCAATCTGGCCTTTTTGATTCCATCTTCCTTCACTGTGAAAACCCATTTAGTTGTGATTGGGACACTTCCATTCGGTGCTTCCTCTTCAGACCAAGTGTTCATCTTCTCATGAGCTTTTAATTCTTTAATAATGGCTTCCTGCCATTCCTCTTTTTTATTAGCATCCTCATAAGATGATGGAACTCCATCTGATCGGCTTACCATACAGTATGCATTATATAACTCATAATCATTTAGGAAATGAGGTTTTGACCGGTTTCTCTGAGGTCTAGAAGTTTCTTCTGAATGCTCTGGATTGGATTCTTCATTCTGAAGTCTTGAAGGGTTTTCTGACTGCTCTGGATTACAATCATTCTGAGGTCTAGAAGTTTCTTCTGGCTGCTCTGAAATATTAGTGTTATTCTCTTCACCATTTTTCCTTCCCTCTTCATAGCTTCCACCACTATTATGATAGACAATAGGTACATTTTTAACTTCTTTATAGGGCATTTGGCTCTCCTCGAATATCACATCTCTAGATCTAATAACTTTCTGCTCATCTGGCAACCAAATCCTATACCCACCACCACAATAACCAACCATCACCCCCTCCTTGCTTCTGGGATCCAATTTGGAACCTTTAGGAAGAATGGTAGGCCATGCTCGGCAACCAAATATACGAAGTTTAGACAGATCATTTCTGCCATTTTATATTAATGAGGGAGTTTCACCTTTATTTAAGGCTGAAGTAGGAGACCTATTCAGTTCATACGCACAACATCGAGCTTCTTCCCCCCACAAGAACTTGGGGATGCCGGAATCTGATACCTTAGTACGCATCATATCTAATAGTGTCCTATTCATTCTTTCACTCTTTCCGTTCATTTGAGGGCTATATGGCAAAGAATATTCTAATTTTATACCTTTATCTGAACAATATTTTTGAAAAAATTTAGACGTAAATTCTCCTCCATTATCTAAACGTAGCCTCTTCACCGGGACACCCTGCTGCCTTTCTAGTTCCGCTATATAATCCATCAGGTTTGTTTCAGCTTCGCTCTTCATATGGAGAAGTTTAACATGCACAAAATGAGTGAAGTCATCCAAAATCACCTGCATATACCTATGTCCTTCAACTGATTCAGGATTGAAAGGACCACATATATCAGAGTGAATTAATTCACCAACCTTTGAAGTGCGTTTCCTGTTATTTGAAAAGGGCTGTCTGGTAGCTTTACCTTCAATGCATGCCGAACACTTCTTGTCACTATAGGGTAATCCTAAACTTTTGAGTCCATGCCGATTCAAATGTCCTAGACGTTTATGCCATAAATTTCCATCCGTAGCACTTGTAATGTTGCACTTGACTTGATTATCACTGGGATCATCAAAAGTAAATATGTACAATCCATTCACTCGTGGACAACTCAGCTTAAAATTTCTTCCGCAGATTTTCATCTCCTTAGAATCTGTAATCACTTTTAAGCCTTTTGAGGTAAATGCACTCACTGATAATAAATTATGTTTTAACCCCGGAACTATCAAACCTTTAATGTTTACAATCCTACCTTGAGAGGTTACTCTTAGGGTACCTTCTTTTCTAGTAAACATTTTATCACCATTAGCTATATGTATGGCGACATCATGATCAAGATTACAAACATTTGACAAAAGGGGTTCCAATTCTGCCTTAAAAAGATGGTTACTCGCACCTGAATCGACTAAAAACACATTGTTAGATAATAGTTTAATATTACCACAATTTAGGGCCACCATTACAACTTCTTCATCTACATCTGTTGAATTACCCTGGATTGTTCCTCTTCTTTTCCCACGAAAGCTTCTATTAAAGGATTTACTTCCACAGTTCTGCTTATTTTTGGGACACTGTGCCTTGAAATGTCTTTTATCCCCAAAGCAACCACTCTGTGCTTTAAATGATACTTCTGATGTAGTAACTGACGCCATAGTACCGGTAAACAAAAATCACTAATAAAATAATATCACTTCGCGACTACGCGTTGACACTATACACAAATACTATGCTCTGCACAAAAATACTCTGGGTCCATAACCTATTAAAGTTATAGAGTATTAGGCAGTGGAATAAAAGAACCTTGTACTAGACAGCTTGTTTATTACTGCTATATATACAAACAACATGGCGCAGGGGACGCTACCAACTGGACTGTTTGTTGTTGGGCTGCTGTACACCTAGGTGGAAGTTCAGTGCCACAACTATCTTTACATATACAATCGATATTTAACACAAAGTTGACACATTTAGTCTCAAATCAGACCTCATGGTTGCAAATGCTTGATCACATCGATATGTCGTTTCAAAAGGAAGAATATTTTCCATTGCATTATTGCCTATCCTTCTGAAGTCTTTACGAGCTGTCAACCAAAATTTGGCAATGTTTTTGTCGTTGAAGGTATTAATGTTATCTTGGTAGTAAAATTGATCTTAACAGCCGAGGTAAGTGAAAGTCGAGTGTTGTCCGCATCAAATTTTTTGATAATAAGAACAGTAATATAGACGTATAGTATGCCGTTAGAAAGAAAATATTTTAGAAAAAACATTATTTAATACACAAAGTTGTAAAAGTTAATATAAAGTGACGAATAGCGAATTAACTTATCACTGATTAACAGTTTAATGTAGTTATATTATTTAATCCAATTCATACGTTTCCAACGAAAATGTATACACGTTTTATCAAAATCAACTTATTCTATTTTTCAAATTGAGGTATATTCAGTAGCTTCTAAATTGATTTTAACAGTCGAGGTAAGTGAAAGTCGTGTGCTGTCCGCAACAGATTTTTTAAATTAAAATTTAGGTAACATTTTGGTATATTGTTTCATTAATATAAGCATCTTACAACCCTTTATTATTTCTAATTTTATCTGATTTACTTAAATAAATATACTTTAAGGTTATTTCTGGGTTGGTCAAAACATACGATTTTGAAGCACGGGATGAAAAGACAAACCAAACGTATACCTGTGTTCTCGTAGTGATCAAGATACCTTTTACTGAATCGGAGAATATTAGTTATTACGCCTGCCATCTTGCTGCGTCCAATGGCAACCAAAGGTATGTATGGAGATATGCAGAAATTAATAATTCTTTCACACCTATTTATGAATTACCGTAAAATGGGGTGAATAGGAACACAATATAATAAATTTATTTTTTATCTTAATTAATTGAAAAATACATCCAATATTATGTTCATATCCCCTCTATTACACATTTACATTGTTTTTTAATAGTAGTTTTTGAAAAAATATATTACTGTACCTTTTACTGAATCGGAGAATATTAGTTATTACTGCCATCTTGCTGCATTCAATGGCAACCAAAGGTATTTATGGAGATATGCAGAAATTAATAATTGTGATATTGATTTCCAAAAGGTACTAAAGGACATTTTTTACAAAATCGATTTTTTTACATATTTGTATTCTCATCTCTTAAATGTATCTAAATCTCCTATTTGATTTTATCTAATGGACACCCAAGTCCTTTATAATCGCAATTTATTAATTCAATTATTTTCTAAAGAAACTAATTACACATTTAATTTCGTTCCAAATTATACCAAAACATCTCATTTCATAACTTTAATATGATTTTATTAATGTACTAAAAGAACAATTCTGGATTTTAATGCTAAAAGAATCAAATTAGCTAGTTTAATAATATAATAATTAGTGATTTTTGCGTCTCCTGTAAAATTTTCTAGAATGGATATAATACCTTTTGGAAATCAACGTCTCAATTCTTTCTCAACTATTTATGAATTACCGTAAAATGGGGTGAATAGGAACATAATATAATAAATTTATTTTTTATCTTAATTAATTGAACAATACATCCAATCTTAGGTTCACATCTCCTCTGTTACACATTTACATTGTTTTTTAATATTAGTTTTTGAAAAAAATATATTACTGTTCCCATTCACCCCACAGTAGGGGTGAATAGGAACGGCATTGAAAATGTTATTGTGTTCCCACTTACAACATGTGGGTGAATGAGAACAGTTTAAAATGCATACTAAATTACTTTTTCTAAATGAAATCTTTTAAAAATAGAAATTAGGTCACTTTATTCACTTATATTCTAGAAATTAGGTCTCTTATATTCTAAAAACGTTCTAAAGCATCAGGCTTCTGTAGGTAGAAGAAGAAATGTCAGTAAATGATCCACTGATCATTGATAAATGAAACAGACCCCAATAATCTGGCGGATTAAGAAGATCAGATTCGCTCTTTCAACTTCAATGTAACTTCACTAGGGCTGAAATAAGATTCCTCTTGAGTTGGGACAAACCTATAACTTTGCTTGATTATTTTGTAAAACAAACTGATGTATTGTATCATTATCAGGTTCTAAAACCTTACAAACATACTGTCGAAAATTCTCAGTTTTTTTTCCAAATACTTTAAAAAGTAAAAAGTCGCCAACTGAAATGTCATAATTTGTGTCATAAATGTCATAATTCAAAGTGCATGGCAACACCAACTCTTGCAAAGAATATTCATCTGATGTATCTTCTGACAGAAAACAGCTGTGTTCCCATTCACCCCACAGTCCAAAAAATGTGAATGCCATGACATAAAAGATCTTTTGCCAAGAAACTGTTGCAAATAATATATTGAACAAGGAATTATATGCAAGAAGACAACTTAAGAAACGGTGAACAGATACTATATAAGCTATGTAGATAGTTTCATACTTCCATGTAAAGTTTGTGGAATAGAAATAGTTTTTAGAAACTAATACAATTTTTGATAGGTTGAACTGATAAGTCCAAAGCGCTACCAACCAAACAAAACCATATAATCGAATTATTTACAGAATGGCCAACCAATAACAACAACATTAATTCCTGTAGGGTGAAGTAAGTGGCTTTCACACAACTTTGAAATAATATTGAAGTTTCGTTCCCTTTCACCCCACTGTTCCTATTCACCCATTTTACGGTATAAATTGGTTTATACACGCTTATATATAAAAATAAACATTTAATGATTAAAGTATTATGTTAGGCAGGCTAAAAATCTCACTAAAATCAAAATTGGAGTTCACAGCTCCGATTTGGATGTTTGTTTGCTCTTTTCGAATAATTCAAACAATATTATAAAATGTATAATTGAAAAAAATGAAGTAGGGTTCAGAGATTAATTTAAAGACCCTCTTAAAAATTTATACACTCACCTCTATATTTTTGTTTTATTTATATATTTTAGATTATATTGTTGGCATAGATAAGTGCATAATTTGTATATCATACCCTATTAAATGTACACATCAAATATATTCCAAAAATCACTAGTTTAACTGTGAAATAAAATTTATTTGGAGATGTATCTTTTTTATTACCAGGTAAGCCACTTCATACTATTCATTTCAAATGGCTATAACGATTTTGCTTAAAATTTAATGGGCTTTAATATGATGTAGGTTTCATTCTGGTTGAAATAGTCTGACAGGGCTTAGATGCCGATAATTTAAATTTTCTTCCTCCAAAATACCTTTCATTTTGTATATTTTATAAAATTAATCATATCATCCGCTTAACATTGCTAAAAACCAGCTAAATACACAAGTTAAACGAATTTGATAACTAACCAAAGGAGAAAAGAGCAAAAATATTATTTAATATAATTTTTGGTTTCTTGAAATCATTGAAAATCTTTTAAAAGATTTCAGAAAAAAATGTCATCTTACGTACAAAGCTATAAAACTTAAGTTTTAACTTAAGCGATTACTGTTGATAATAATTTATAATATGCCTGAAATATTACTCAATATTTTTTTTTTATAAAGTTCCAGTATAAAGTGCTACTTTATAAAATGCATTTTGTAACCTTTTACGATTTCCTCAAAAACAACTCTAACCATTTTGATTAAAAAATTTTTTTAATGATGTAAAATTTAATGGGCTTTAATATCCTGTTGGTTTCATTTTGATTAAAATAGTCTGCAAGGCTTAAATATTTTAATTTAATTTTCTTCCTCTAAAGTAAATTTAATTTTGTAGATTCAAAAAATTAATCATATCTTCTTATTAAGGTTCCTAAAAAGTGGCTAAATATAAATGTCTTAAGTGAAGCTCAAATTCACCAAAACATTGGTTTAGTTTAAATAAAAATAAACAATCTAAATTTTAAGTTTATAACCGCAATACATCAATGCCATATCTATGATTACGTTATACAACTGTCATCGATTTGCAATAATTTTAATGACACATGTTTGTTATTTTTAAGGCAAACATTTTAAATTGGATAATATTTAGTATTTAAAGGTTTATTATGATCTAATATTGGCAATTAATTGCTTTAGACTGCTTCCTGGAGGATATTACTTTCTCGACTTAAAACACAGCAAAACATTTGAAAAACTAAAGTCATTCATCAGTCTTGCAATTGAAAGAAGTCATCTTTATGAATATCTGATGACTGTTGTAAAATATCTAAAAGCTCCTATGCAGGTATGAATTTGAGTTTCTATTCAAACATGATTTAAATTTTCTCTAATCTTTAAATAAACAATAATTTTTTATTTAGGTATTTGAAGGAATGACAATAGGAACAATAGTAAACCTTGGAATAAACAATTGTCACCTCGAAGCCATTCCAGCGGATACAGACTGCAAAAATAAATTATAGATATATTTATATATTATTTTATTGTTAATATTTTTTCATTATTGAAAATAAACCATTTTTATCCCAACAAGCTTTTATTATTCACTAGCTGATCCAACAGACGATGTCCTGTCTTAACTATAATTCAGCCAAATCGGTCAAGCCATTCAAGTGTGATGCGGTCTATATATATATATATATATATATATATATATATATATATATATATATATAGAGAGAGAGAGAGAGAGAGAGAGAGAGGTTACCAGAACTTAAAATATAAAAATAAAAAAATCTATTGACCTAAGTAACTTTTCTCTTTTTTCTTCCATTAGATCCTTCTCCTGACTTCAATTTTATATATAAAGATATAGAGATTATTGCTACTTTGCAAAATTAAAAAAAAAAAAAAATTTAAAAAATCTATCTACCAAAGAGACTTTTCACTTCTTTTCTTTCATAAGATCCTTCTCCTGACTGATATAAACATAATAAAAAAAGAATTAAGGAAATTAGTCAAGCCGTTCACATGTAGTGCAATAAGCAAGGAAAAAGGCGATAGTTATTTTTAAAAATATTTTCTTTTAAGAAAAATTAATTTAAACATTATTTACTTCATTAATATTCATTTTACTCTCAGGGTATGGTATGGGTTCTTGACAATCAGGCACATATTTTTATATAACTTTTTAATGATAATTATAACTCACAATAATAACACAAACAATATGCAGGCTAACCAAGATCCCTCTTCATATACAATAGCAGCTCCTTTCCCTCTCAGGTCATAACTTCAACTACCTTTCTACCTGCCAATTTGTACCTGGTTCATTTTACCTGGTAAAACCCTAGCATCCAAAATGGATTCTATGTTTGTAAACAAACAACCAAATAAGAGCTGTTATTTAAATTTCACTTTTTATTCTATTGTTAGCCTGACTAACACAATACTCAAATAATAAATAAATAAATACTTAAAAATAATAAATAAATACTACTAAATAAATAAAATAAATACTTAAAAATAAATTTCAAAAAATGGGTATATTACAATATAAATATATATGTTAATGTAATATTAGTTAGTTTAATATATATTCACAATCCATTTATTAACATATCAATCCTTATTGCTAGCCTTTTTCAAATATAATATAGGTGGGCACCTGTGGTGTAGTGGTTAGCACAATTGCCTTTTATACTCAATGTTATGAGTTAAAACCTGGTAGGTGACACTGAAATTTTTTAAATGGAGTTAAAAGTTGTTAATTTTTTTTTTATTCATTCAATCCTACTTTATGCTACTGTGACTAGTAGGGCAATTCTACATTTTGCCTATCCAGGTTTAATTAGGATAGGGATCTTAAATCAGTAACTGACATCGCACAGGCTTGGGACCAAATTACGACCTCCTCTCCAAAGGAGGGCATAACTAAGGATTGTTTACTCCCATTAAAAAATCACAGGGCCAATGGGTTTGAACCCATGACCTATGGCACTGGAGGCTATTATGCTAGCCACTATGCTATAGGTGACCCCAAATAATATTTTTATAATATGTTATAGAATCACTGAAATCAAGCAAAATTGAAAAGAGCAGAAAATCAGTATAATAATTGTCAATAAAACAAAAATGTTATCTTTTTTATTTAATGGTTTAGGACATATCAGCTATTTATTTCAAATTTGGTCTGTCTCTCTTTATATTTAAACTAGTAGGCTTTTTGTTATTCTATTCTAAACTTTTTTCTATTATCTTCTTTATTCGGGTATTAGATTTTCATTTTTTTTTTTTTCTATTGGCTCACCTATTTTGTCTTGTTTTTTAAATTTTCATCCATCAATCCTTTCAGATGACAAATTGCAATTTGCTACAATGATTTGAATAAATATGGCACATAAAGTAATGGGTAACTTTTAAATATAATAAAATTATGCCTCTACTATTGATGTATATTACTTTAAATTAATTTAGACAAAATTGTATGTTGACCAAATTTATTTATTTATTTGGTTGCTTTATTTTAGTCTTGGAAATGTAAAATAAAAACCAACATGTCAAATACACATTGTAAAAAGTTACGAACAGAATAAAAAGTAATTGGAAGAATAAAAGTTCTTAATTGTTTTCAATTAATAATATTAGTATATTGTTATGTTTCACTAGGCTTTGTTGGTGTAGACTTTAGTTCTATCAATATGCAAATTTATTTTCTATGGTTTTATTAATTGTTTAATAATTTAAATTAATTTTATTAAAATAATTCCTGATAATTAAAAGCTAATCAGCTGTTTACAGTTGGCTTCCACTCTGACTCTTATCAGCTGTGAAATACTTGAGAGGAGGGTATAAAATCAACCTGCCAGGTCTGCAAGGTGTCTCTTACATCCGCAGCGATTCTTCAGTCCGATTACTGATGAGTACTCAGTAATCATTCGAAAGGAATCATCCAAAATGAGTCCAAAAAATTTCATTGCCTTATATTTACTAGGATTTCTCAACTTCTCTCTAGGAAAGGTAAATATTATTGTAATTGAATGTATAAATTGAAATAAATAACAATCTCATATGTTCTAATAATTATATACAATGTTTGCAGGAATGCCCAGGCTGTCCTAAAGATTTGAATGCCAACAATCTAGGAGTCAGAAATTTCTTGAATACAAAACTCCAAGACCTAAAGGATGTTGTTCCTAAAGGATTATCTGACGAGAGGGAACTGGAGTTGGTTCAGATAAAGGAAGTTCAAGAACAGGTAATATCATTATGCATATCATAATGTCGTAGAAGTTTTATTAATTTTTATTACATAAAATAATTAATGGAAATAATAAAAGCAATGCTCTCTGGGTTACTGCTGTTATTTCAGCTGTGGGAGGATTGGGGCACACGCAGCCTCTTTAAAGTGAGTACCCAAAAATGGGGGAAAGTAGTAACTTACACGATTGTGGGCCTAAAAACAGAGAAATAGTATGAAGCTCAATATGTACTGATCCCAAGACCCTAAATGGATTGTAGGGGCACTGGGTTTTTTTTTTTTTTCATATTTTTAAATTTATTGTATTATAGAATAGAAAATAATTTTTATTCTGGGACAGTTACCTTCAAAACAACAGATATGCCCAATTAAGATATATAATGTGTCTGGCCAAAAGACCAAAGGATCATAATAAATCATCGTTTACAATAATATTAGAAGAAAAAAAAAAAAAAAAGTAGACAATAAGGCCAAAGAGTAAAATAACATCAGATAGATAAATGTGTTCAACAAAAGTATAACCAAAAATTAATTTATTAACCAGGTTAAACTTGAACAATCAATAATAAAGTATTATATCGCGTAACCCAAAATGAAATATGTAATAAGTTGAACATTGTATTGAATAAGTTATATTATAAAAATTCATATATCTGTTACCAATTCATATGGTACTTTTTTAAAAAAAAATTTCAGAATGTATAGGCATCATTGTTCAACGTTATTAATTTTAAACATCTCACAACCTTTTAGTTTTAATTAATAATCATCTGACTTATAAATCATAATATATTTGAAGATTGTTGCTGGAATCCTATACAGCTATCAGTTTGAAGCAAAGGGAGTGAAGACCAAACAGATGTACGACTGCAATCTGGATGTTTTGGTGCAGGCTTGGCTGGGGAAGGAGGAAGTCAGTAAATACAGCTGTGAGCTTCTTGTATCCAACAGCAACAGAAGGTATGTTTGCAAAGATACAACAAAATAATTATTTAATTTAGATATTTATGTTATTATTATTTTCTTTTATTGTATTTTGTTGACATCCAGCCAAACCTGTTCATCCTTCATATTAATATTTTTAATTTAAATTAAAACTAAAATCTAAAGTTTCAAGC
This sequence comes from Piezodorus guildinii, assembly GCA_023052935.1. Classification (NCBI taxonomy): domain Eukaryota; kingdom Metazoa; phylum Arthropoda; class Insecta; order Hemiptera; family Pentatomidae; genus Piezodorus; species Piezodorus guildinii. Next base: position 182,223,398 of record CM041292.1, on the reverse strand, counting down.
AACTCATCAAAATATCTGAATTTTAATAATATAATAATATTTAAAATTAAAAGATGAACGTGTTCTAATAATAGAAATATATGATTTAGACCACTTCCTGGAGGAGAATACTTCATTGACGTAAAACACAACAAACAGCTTGAAGAACTGAAACCATTCATAAGTCAAGAAATTGGAAAATTACAACATTCTGATTATCTTATGACTGTCGTGGAATATTTAAAAGCCACCATGCAGGTATAAATTTGAATTTATATAACCTATTTAAATTATTTTCCTAGAAATATAATTCTATATTTGATCCTAATATGTTAAATAAAACAATATGAAATATTTTATTCAGATAGTCGAGGGAACGATAATCAGAACAACCGTACAACTTGGAGTAACCAATTGTCCCCTTGAGGCTAACTCTGCTGATACAGACTGTCAAAATAAATTACAGGTATTATTATAATATATTATATGTCCGTTAATAAATATAATTAGTGGGACACATTTAATCATAAAATATTATTAGGGTCACCAAGTCTGCGACGTTCAAGTCTGGTTGAAGCCCTGGATGAACTTTAAGGAAGTCATGGCAGTCAAGTGCCAACCTTTTCAACCATTGTTGGGGGTAATTTTTCTTTATAATATTATTTTTTTATTAATACTAAAAACTGAAAGAAAGTTTATTTTATTATTTTTTCTATAAACAGGCGTGTGCTGGCTGTCCTTTTGAAAAAGATCCAAACAGCCTCTTATCAGAAAATACTTAGCAAAAACATTATTCAAACTCAATGCAGAATCTCAGACAAGCCAACAACTAACCCTAGTCAAAATCAACAAAGCTACGTCTCAAGTAAGTGCAATAAAACTTTAAATTTCTTTGACTTTTTAAAAACATTTGTTTAACAAAACATTTATTAAATTTATTATAAATCTTACAGGTCATAAATGGCTTCAAACTCACAATATATTTTGATGCAAAAGATGCAAATTCTAACAAAAATTACACCTGTAAAACTGTGATTATCTTACCATCAAGCTCAGAGGAACCAATCATTGATGATTTTCATTGTGATCTCGTTACTGCAAACTGATGACTAGGTAATGCTACAATAACCATAATTCTTAAAGGAACTGCCTTTTGATTTTTGATATTTTTAAAATAAATTATTAAAACTAAAAAATATAATTTTCAGAACATCAAGATTACACCTGCTGCATGTGACCCTTGAGATCTTGGAGGCTCCAAAAAAAAATGTACCTTATTTTGGAAAAGACTGACATTTTAACATCTTTAGATAACTAGTTATTGTAAATAATCAAGTTTAATTACTATGTAATTACTGTATGTATATACTAATATTGTAAAGTGTTAATAAATGGGCTTTTTATTTCTTAAATTTTTTTTTTTTTAAACCTAATAGTCTGGAAAATATATTCAAACCTATTAGTAAATTAAGTAAAGCAGAAAAGACATGACTTTTTTTATAAAGCAACAAAGCAAAAGCAGGTAACATTAATGGTCCACCTAGTTCTGCCGTAACTACTGTTACAAGGATTGAACTTTGTTTACATCCTTGGTTGTTATTTAGATAATCCTGACTTCTTTCATCTTTATTATTTACTTTACATCTCAGAGTAATAATCCCAATTATTTTTACAATTTTTTATTCATTCGGTTAACATGGAGTGGGGTGTTAAAGAAAACCGACTAGCTGTGATCGCCTTACACAATATTTTCTCTAGATATAAATTTTATTTTCTAATAAATTTTTCGAAAAAATTAATTTCTCTGTTGAAATCTAAATATATTTTCTTGTAACAATATTTCAAAACATTTTGATGTAGAAAATAGCATGACTTTTTTATTAAGCTGCAGAACAAAGGAAAATAATATTAATGGTCTATATTTCATATTTTAAACTATTATATGTATTGCATGGCCAATTAAAGTTACTTAACTCCTGAATTAACATAATCTTTCAAATAACACATCTAGCTTTAAAAAAACTGGTTTCCTCTCCACACAACATCTACTAATTTCTTTGCTTGAAATAAATTGTATGCATATATATGTCGTAACAAAAGAAACAGTAAAAGTTTTCACTTATTATCAATAGAAGAGTTGAATTGAATTATATTTCAATAAATGGAACTTTAAAATCATCAGTAATAATTTGCTAGGTTCTTTTAAATAAAATGATCCATTTTCACTCAACACTCCTCTATTTCCTTATTCTTTCTCCCTACGTTTCGGCCTTTGCCATTTTCAAGGGTTCTTTAATCATTCCTTTATATTGCATATATATAACATATATTTTGTCACATTAAAAAAATATCTATTACAGGCTGAACTAGCCTGGTCATTTTGTTATCATCTACTTATTATTCACTCAAAAAAAGTGAAATTATGATAAAAATCAATAATACTATTATATCATCATACAATAAACAACTAAATTTGAGAATAGGGATGGTATGTAATAAAGTATGTAATAATGTAGTATGCTGAAAAATAAATGTAGATATGTGCAGTAATGTGAATGAAATAGTGAAGATATTGATGAATTTTTATAAAATGAATATGAATAGATTTATTTATGCATTTAAATTTCAAGGATATACCTGAAGATGAGCCTAGGATTCAATATTATTATCATTGTTATCAAAATATTTGAAAGATGAGAAGTTCCATTTATTGAAATATAATAAAAGTTTTAAAATAAATTCAATCAAGATTTCCAAAAAACATCTGGATACAATCTAAAAGTAAAAATTTGGTGCACACAACACATAACTTTCACTTACGAACCTCATTCAAATCAATTTTACAACTAAATGTTGTTGAAATAGAAAAATGTATTTCATCTAGTTTCCATGGAAACATCAATTTCAAGCTGAATAATGTAACATAATTATTATCCAAAATATAACAAACACATATTTATTCACTTTTAGTCACTCTACTTTATCTTCAACAACTTCTTATGCCTGAAACTTTTTTCCTAGAACCTTTTTTTTTTCTCAAATCCTTTATTGTAACACAAACAAATTTGAAATAATGTAAACAGTCACCGGTAAAGCCTCAGGACTTTCACTGCATTTTGTGGTATTTTAAGCCTCACATTCCACAAACAAGTCCATTGAATGTGGTAACTGCAATCGCAGGCTTTCGCCATAACTTTACTTTCACTACCATACGAGGTATTTTTAGTCGAACATTCTTCAGTCCACTGCATTTGATGTTTGCACTATAGGCTTCTGACTTCACTTCACTGGATGGGGATGAAACCATCTTTCAGGCTTGGGAAATATGATGGATCCAGACCCCTTCCCTCGGCGAGAATGTCGACCAAAAAGGGCAGTGCAATCTTCGCCACCTCCCAGGCCTGGGTGGTGGTGCAATATCTCTGAAGAGAGGGTTGGCACAGGCCTTTAAACTATCAAACAACTTAATGTGCTACCACCTCTATGTACTCAGGCACTGGGGATAGCTGGAGCTCCTGTGAATTCGACCATTCCTTGCCCTGAGGAGCGAAATGCCACGATCTTACTGCATCTCCGACTCTTCAATCAACTATCGAGAACTTTGAAGAACTGTGTCGAATCTAGATTATTAAAATAAAGTCTGTCAAAACACTTTTAAAGAACAGCCATTAATGAATCCTCCGATTTGATGTATAGGTGTAACAGCCCGCACCTCACAACTTTAATATAACTCAACTTACAGTTAGTTATTTGAAAGTTTTGAGAACCAATACAGTGGTAAACTCACCGCATAACACAACTTTAACATTCACATAACACCGAAAATCTGTAAATGAAATTATATCGATCGCAACAAAGAAAACAAACATGATGTCCACACCACAAGCTTTGACTTACCACCGTGTTGATATCTTTTAAACTTTTAACTAAGTTAAGTTGAGAAAAGTTCAAGTAATTTCGAATTTCTGAAATAATAAAGACGGACATTTCATATGAAACGAGACAATAAAAGCATCAGGTGCGCCTGACCGTGTACCGTCCCATAGCTCCCTCAAACCTTCACGACCGTTCAGCATTGTGGGTCCTGTGTAGCCTGCCCCGTGTCTGTATTCACCACATATAGTGAATATAGGGATCACCTGTGAGTAACTTTATTCTGGGATTTATTATTTCACTGGATTAAGGACATAAATAAATTAAATTAGATTTAAAAAAATTAAAACCGAATAATTAAATTAAATAAAATAAAGCATTTTTTTCCAGTGCCTGAAACCGTTGTCAGTCTACACAGTAATAATTACCGCCCAATTTGTCTTTCTCCAGTAGTATACAAGATATATACAAGGATCTTAGAACAGAGGCTGTGAAAACAAATTGAAAAGGATTTAGAGGAAGAACAAGCCGCGTTCAGACCCCAGAGAAAACCCTAGATCACATTTTCTCATTACGTATGATGGTGGAGAAAGCATGGGATAGAGGAAAGAACATTTATTTGGCTTTTTTGGATCTTAAGGCGGCCTTTGATTCTGTCCCAAGAGAAGAAATATGGTCATCCCTCCGTAACAAAATCGTTTCCAATAATCTTCTATCAGCTATACAATCGGTTTATCAGGATCCCAAAGGAGTTGTTCGATTGAATGGCATGGAATCTCAACCATTCCCCTTCACGAAAGGAGTAAAACAGGGAGATAGCTTGAGCCCACTCTTATTCATAGCGTACATGGACGATATCATTAAAATATGTAAGAGAAGAACCCCCAGAGCGGTGGTTGGGTATCGAATTCTATTCCCAGTACTGGCTCAATTCTTAGTTTATGCTGACGACATTGTGCTCATTGCGCATTCTCAGGAAAACCTCCAAAAAGCTGTTATAGAATGGAGAGAGGAACTGAACAGAAAGGACATGGAGATAAATGCCGCCAAAAGCATGGTGATGCAACTTGGAAGGACGATCGAGAACATGATTATAACCTGTAATGGAGAGTTGCTAGGATGTGTAGAAACCTACCAATACCTAGGAACATTAATAAGTCGTGATGGCAAGCTAGATATGGAAATCGGAAGTCGGATCAGCAAAACATACAGCGTCTACTTCCAAATTAACAATACCATAGTCGGCAAAAAAGAAATATCCCGAGACACAAAGTTAGTCATTTTTAAGACGATATTTCTTCCGGTCCTGTTGTATGGAGCAGAACACTGGACAGTCCTAGATAAATTCATTAAAAGACTCACTACAGCTGAAATGAAATTTCCTAGGCGAGTAGTGGGAAAAACAAGGAGGGACTGCGTCAGAAACGAAATCATAAGAAAGGATCTTAAAGTATCAACCATGAAAAGCAGGATCGAGGAACGACAACTGAAGTGGTTCGGGCATATAAGTAGAATGCCGGAGGATAGGAAAGTTAAATGGTACCGGGAAGTAAAGCCAGAAGGGAAGAGACCAGCTGGTAGGCCGCGAACCACCTACATTGATTATCTAGAAAAGATAGGAGAAAAACGGGGGAAGTCAATGACTCAGATGAAACATATAGCTATGAATCGAGAGGAATGGAAAAAGTGTGCCGAGGCAAAGCATGTTCTACGCTGAAAGGCACTAAAGAGCAAGTGAAAGAAGAAAAAGAAGAAGCCTGAAACCGTCCTCGTGACATTGGCAATGAAATTATAAGGAATCAAAAAGAGATTTAATAAGTAGATAATTAAAGCGAAAAACCTAAAACTAAGCAAGAATTTGGAATAATCATTTTCAATAATTAACCATTGTAATAGACTAAAAAACAATAAATAATAACCTCACCACCTCAAATTTTATTTCACAAATTTCAAGATACTATAATCCTAATTGTGAAAAAAAAATCCATCCGTCCGACGTCGGTCGTATGTTGCTTTTCTCTGAAATTACGGTACTGGCTCGAAATTGATTGCTTAATGCTATAATAATAAATTAACTATAATTTAACGTTGATATTGAGCAATAAAATATTATGGTGTTTTATGCATTGTACTGAGAGTGGAGAACTAATTTATTTTATCCATAAAATATCTTCTTAACCACTTATATAATCGAAAAAAGGATAAAACCATTTCTACAGAATTTGTAAAGTTCTTTAACTTTGTATATTAGAGCGTTTGCGATAAACATAAAAGATTTTGAGACATTTAAAAAAAAACATATAAAAACATCAGTTTTATCAATCTTCTCTCTCCTCCCTACCAAACTTAAAACTGAAAATTACGGCAATAAAAACGAGTCATTACGGCAATTATAATAAGCAATTCATTACAAGTTTCAGCTTTCTTCATTCAAACCTCCGGTTACTGTACATAAATGTTTCGAAAATATAACATTATTGCGTGTACGAAGAGCATGCGCAGTAGTAAAGGCAATGGCTGTCAGCAGACAGGCCTGGTCGTATCCTTAGCAACGTTCATAAGTGTGGAAATATCAACTCGAATTGTGGAAAACGGTGATAGTTACTATCACGACAGCACTACTGAGGGTAACTGCCTCAGCTAGTACTGTGCTTCGGGTGCAATTAAACCTTAATATTTCTCGAACACTGTTTATCGTTCGAAAACACTTCACGTAAGATCGAAATACTCTTTCTCTTTCTACATATAAATCAAGTGTCATATAATTGAATTAAAAATTAATATTATGAAATGAGCACTTCAAATGATATAATATTAGAAAAAATATTCGACTTCGCCAAGAACAAAAATGCCATTTCTAGAACAGTGACTATATTTTCAATATATAAAAATTTGTTTTTTTCCTTTTCCTCGAAAACCCATGAATTGTATGTTGTATGCCAACTAACGTGCAATGAGATGATGAGGCCGAGAGCCGCCTGGTTTTTTTATACCCACTTTATAAAGGCTGGGTGTGCTCCAGGAGAGTCTTTCTATCGAAGGGTCACCCCTAGGGCTAAAATAACAGACTAAATAATTGTTCTGCAACAGCCGGAATTCGAACCCAGGACCCGGAAAACAATAGGATTGTGCTCTGTGACAACACATCACATTGTTGTAATTACAGAAAAAATTGAATAATCGAATGTCAGAACTTCCACTGCAAAATTTGTCCTGACTAATGTGAATTGTTTTTTTAATTACACGGTAAAACTTTTTTTTTCGATTATTCATTTTTAAAGAAGTTATAACTTATCAAAGTTCGAAATTTTTATTTTTTTCGAAATCTGGGTTAAAAAAAAATAGTACTCTTCAGATTTGGTTCAAACTAAACTGACCAGTCATTAATATTGCCTAGTAATAATCCGTAAACATGTAACTACTGTTTGGACCAAAAATAAATAATGGAAATAAAATTAATAAAGGGAATATGCAAGTTTTCCTTCTTACCCCCAAAAGAAAATCCTGCGTTCTTATCGCATAAAACCGGAAGAAATTATATTTTTCCGGAAACAGATACAGAGCGCGTGATTCGATATCCGGCAATTCAAATGACATATGTATGTAGGAGGCACTGACGAAGAGATAAACCTTAACAATGTAGGGCTCACTCATTTGGTATTCCCGTCGGGTATTCGTCACCTCCCAGCCATAGAATGATATATATATAATATATATATATATATATATATATAATATATATATATATATAGACGACTAACCATAAATAGCGCGTGATAAAGTAAGGAACATTGAGGATTTTACAAAGGAGTTTGTATTGTAAGAATCGGTTAGGAGAGGGATTCGATGGTTCAATAGAGCCACGAATCTCCACTCCTAAAGTCCAGATCGGTCTTATGATAGACATGTAGATAAGCCTTTTTAGTTAAGATGAAGGTTTGATCTTTAGTCTAGTAAGTGTTGTAGTAACCGAAAAAGGTCAGCAGTTCCTTGTCTTTTTAGTCTTGTATGAGGATTCCAAGTTAGACGTTTGTGAAGATGGAGTCCTAGATATCGGATCTGTCGAGTGTTATTAAAGGACACTGGGGGGCAGGAAATGATAGGTTTAAGGGGAAAAGTCAGATAGTATTTTTGAAATTTATTTTTATTCTCCAGATCTGGCACCATACTTTAGGTCATTGATGTGGGCTTGAAGAGTCTGGGAGGCAATAAATGGATAATTATGAACTGATAACATGAAGGTATCATCAGCATATGTAGAAAGGAAGGTGTTGAGATATCGGCTGTATGGACTGTGTAACGAATGGGTCCCAGGATACTGCCTTGAGGGACAACGGTATATTGAGTAAAGAGAGATGAATAGGAACTATTGTGATTAATATTAAAGTATCTGTCAGAGAAGTTTGACTTAATAATGAGGAAGTAAGTAGAATGAAGACTTGCCTGAGATTGTACAACAGTCTTGGGTGCCAAACATAAACTTAAAGACAAGTTATCAAAATTTTCATAATGAATCAGATAGACATTAATATTTAAATTAAAGAAAGGGTTACATATCTGACATTCTGATATGAGGAGAAGATATAAAAGATGGGAGAACACTGGAGATGAGAACTTCCAAACTTGGAAAGAACTTTTTTTTTTTTTTAAACTTAATTTATTGAAATTTACAACTGTACTAAAAAAAATACATCAAGTAAATATGATATTAGAAAAATGACATGAAAAAGACTTGTTGAAGAACTACCCAATGGTAGCACTTCTGTAACTATTCTAAACTAGAAGGTCTCGGGGCCATCTCCTTTTCAGACGCCTGGGAGGATGGTCGGGAATTGAAGAGGAAGAAAGGATTGAAACTAGAGGATTAAGGTGGGAATGGAATTTGTCATAAAAGGAATGGTATCTAGATCGGGCCAAATCAGAAACATATGGAATATTAAGGTCTTTTTGGATCAGTTTTTTAGTTACAAAATAAGGAGCATTGAGGATTTTACGAAGATTTTGGATTGTAGGGATTGGATACGGGAAGAATTTGATGGTTTAGTAGAGCCCCTGAAAGATAACTAAATCAATCCTAGAAAATACATTCTGCTGTTCACTATCCTTACCCATGCCTGACATGTTATTACTCTTAAAATTAAAAGCCTAAATGCTAGTTGTGAACTTACTGTTGACAAGAGCAAACAAATATTTGAAGGGGAATGAAAAATGAAAAGACAGGTGTAAATTAGTTCAGGTTTGGAGTCAAAGAAATAAAAAAAGTGAAATAGTCTAAAATATTTATTGTTTTCCCAACGTTGTTCCATATTGTTGGTAATCATCAGGGAAAAAAAAATACAAAAATAAAACAATATTTATGGGCAAAAGAAAAGCCTCTTATAACTCAGTAGCATGTCAAATATTATATTTACAATTATTATAGTATGTTAATATTCTCTAAATTCATCTCTACTTGTTCTTTCTTAAATATTTTACTATACCAAATATCTTATACCAAATACTATACCAATATCTTATTCCTTTTTTGTAACTTTTTTACATCTTATGATATCCAACACTCTTGGTCAAAAGGTAGGTCAAAAGAATAAATAGTTCAGAATATTTCATTGTTCTTCATTCCAGACTGATTTCCTTCTCAACCCCTCAACGGTCAACAATTGTTATTCATTGTGATTCTTTTTAATAGATTATACCATCCAATAAGTCAGAAGTCAAGTCCATTAAAAATTACAGAAGATACTCTAATAATTAAAAGCTGCTTTAGTACTTTTGCCTGTGTTGAAAAAATAATAGATGATGGTAAAGTATATTACTGTTATGGTTATGTCCATCTATAATTTACTGCTTTTCTCGGTCAGGCAGAAATTTATCAATGAAATACAGAAGGCAAAGAAAGAAAGAAATAATATACTAAAAATAAATATTTTTAATCATCTATGTACATTAATACTTTGGTACCTGTTTTCATTCAAAAAAAGGTAACAAAAAATATTCTCTACTGAATTTCTGACAAGGAAACTATTTTCAAATTTTGGGTCTGAACATACCAACAGAGCTAGATCATGTCAAACTGAGGGTGACAATAAAGTTACAGAACCCAGGCAAAAAAGATAATCATTCAAAAAATAGTTGATTCTTTCTCTTTTTCTTCTGTTTTTTTATAAATTTAATTTGAATAATGCCTAATAATATTAGTATATTATTATGTTTAACTATCCCTTGTTGATGTAGGCTTTAGTTCAATCAATATGCCAATTTATTGTCTATCATTTTTTTAATTTTTTGTTATTAAAGTAAATCAATTTTATTAAAATAAATCCTGAAAATTAAAATCTAATCAGCTGTTTACAGTTGGCTTCCACTCTGACTCTTATCAGCTGTGAAATACTTGAGAGGAGGGTATAAATATCAACCTACCAGGTCTGCAGAGTGTCTCTTACATCCGCAGCGATTCTCCAGTCCGATTACTGAGGAGTACTAAGTAATCGTTCGAAAGGAATCATCCAAAATGAGTCCGAAACATTTCATTGTTTTATTTTTACTAGGATTTGTCAACTTCTCTCTAGGAAAGGTAAATATTATCGTAATTGAAATTATAAATTGAAATAAATAACAATCTTATATATTCTAATAATTATATAAAATGTTTACAGGAATGCCTCGGCTGTCCTAAAGATTTGAACGCCAATGATCTAGGAGTCAGAAATTTCTTGAATAAAAAACTACAAGCCTTGAAGGATGTTGTTCCTGAAGGATTATCTGATGAAAGGGAGTTGGAGTTGGTTCGAATAAATAAAGCTCAAGAACAGGTAATATCATTATGCATATCATAATGATGTAGAAGTTTTATTAATTTTTATTACATACAATTATTAATGGAAATAACAGCAGTAACTCTGAGAGCATTACTGCTGTTATTTCAGCTGTGGGAGGACTGGTTCACACCCAGCCTCTTTAAAGTGGGTACCCAATAATGGAAGAAAGTAGGAACTTGCTCGGTCCTTGGCCTAAAAACAGAGAAATAGTATGTAAGTTCCTGTATGAACTGATCCCAAGACTCCTAATGCTTGTTGGGTACAGGTTTTGTTTTTTAAATTTTCAAAATTATTGTATTTTATTGAGTAACCAAAATTGGAATATGTAAAAAGTTGAACATTATATTGTATAATTTATATTATAAAATTATTTATATCTGTCATAAATACCACATTCCCCTTTTTAAATTATTATTAGAATGTATATAACTCATTGTTCAATGCTATTAATTTTAAACATCTCACAACCATTTAGTTTTAATTAATAATAATCTGACTTATAAATCACAATATATTTGAAGGTTGTTGCTGGAATCCTATACAGCTATCAGTTTGAAGCAAAGGGAGTGAAGACCAAACAGATGTACGACTGCAATCTGGATGTTTTGGTGCAGGCTTGGCTGGGGAAGGAGGAAGTCAGTAAATACAGCTGTGAGCTTCTTGTATCCAACAGCAACAGAAGGTATGTTTGCAAAGATACAACAAAATACTTATTTAATTTAGATATTTATGTTATTATTATTTTCTTTTATTGTATTTTGTTGACATCCAGCCAAACCTGTTCATCCTTCATATTAATATTTTTAATTTAAATTAAAACTAAAATCTAAAGTTTCAAGCAACTCATCAAAATATCTGAATTTTAATAATATAATAATATTTAAAATTAAAAGATGAACGTGTTCTAATAATAGAAATATATGATTTAGACCACTTCCTGGAGGAGAATTCTTCATTGACACACAACACAACAAACAGCTTGAAGAACTGAAATCATTCATCAGTCAAGAAATTGAAAAATTACAACATTCTGATTATCTCATGACTGTCGTAGAATATTTGAAAGCCACCATGCAGGTATAAATTTGAATTTATATTCCCTATTTAAATTATTTTCTCTGAAATTGTATTTCCTCTTTCATCCTAGTATTTTAAATAAAACAGTAAAAAATGTTTTATTCAGGTAGTCGAGGGAACGATAATCAGAACAACCGTACAACTTGGTGTAACCAATTGTCCTCTTGACGCTAACTCTGCTGATACAGACTGTAAAAATAAATTACAGGTATTATTATAATATATTATATATCCGTTAATAAATATAATTAGTGGAACACATTTAATCATAAAATATTATTAGGGTCACCAAGTCTGTGACATTCAAGTGTGGTTGAAGCCCTGGATGAACTTTAAGGAAGTCATGGCAGTCAAGTGCCAACCTTTTCAACCATTGATGGGGGTAATTTTCTTTATAATATTATTTTTTTATTAAACTAAAAACTGAAAGAAAGTTCATTTTATTATTTTTTCTATAAACAGGCGTGTGCTGGCTGTCCTTTTGAAAAAGATCCAAACAGTCCTCTTATCAGAAAATACTTAGCAAAAACATTATTCAAACTCAATGCAGAATCTCAGACAAGCCAAAAACTAACCCTAGTCAAAATCAACAAAGCTACATCCCAAGTAAGTGTAACAGAACTTTTAATTTCTTTAACTATTTAATTTTTATTTTTAAACCAATGACTAAAATTTGTGATAACTTTTACAGGTCATAAATGGCTTCAAACTCACTATATATTTTGATGCAAAAGATGCAAATTCTAACAAAAATTACACTTGTAAAACTGTGATTATCTTACCATCAAGCTCAGAGGAACCAATTGTTGATGATTTTAATTGTGATCTCTTTACTGCGAACTGATGACTAGGTAATGCTGCAATAATCATAATTCTTAAATGTACTGCCTTTGGTTTTTTTTTTTTTTTTTTTTTTCCATTTTTCAAAGACATTATTAAAACAAAAACTTATAATTTTCAGAACATTAACAGAAGATTGCATCTGCTGCATGAGACCCCAGAGATCTAAGAGGTTCCAAAAAAAAAGCACCTTATTTTAGGAAAGACTGACATTTTAACTTCTTAGCTAATTAGTTATCGTGAATATTCAAGTTTAATTACTATGTAATTATTGTATATTTATACTGTTATTGTCAATAAATTACCTTTTTATTACTTAAATGATTTTTTTTTTTTTTTTACTACATTTACTAGTCTGGAAAAGATTCAAACCCTAAGTTAAGTTAAGAAGAAAAAACATGGCTTTTTTATGATACAACAGAACAAAGTAACTTTAATGGTCGAAAATGCACATTTTAACCTTTTAAATGCAGTGATAATAAAAATAATGTCATTCAGATGACACACCTAGCTTAAAAAATCTGGTGGATGCAACAAATAACTTTCACTTACATCTCTTGTTAAAATCAATTTTAGGGGTAAATAATTTTGAAATTCAGAACTGTGTTTAGTAATACAACAAGTATATATGCTATATGAAAAAAGAAATAAAAAAACATGGAGAGAAACTGCCCCTTGACTGCACTGTAGTAGGTAATCTAAACGAGAAAGGGTAGAGGCCTATTTTATTTTTTTTTTTTTTTAAACCTCTGTATTTATGGATGATTTAATTGTTGACAAAATAGGGATCCTTAAGGATTTTAGATTGTAAGGATAGTTTAGTAGAGCCCCAAAGCTCTACTCGGTAAGTGAGTAAATATGACCTTTGATGGTCATGTTTATGAGCCTTTTGTGGTTAATTGGAAAGTTGGAGCATCTGTCCAGTAAGTGTTGAAATAACCGAAAGCGAAGGGCAGTTTATTGTCATTTCAGTCAAGTGTGAAGATTCCATGTAAGAGGTTTATAAAGTTGGAGTCCTAAATAGCGTATCTGTTAAACTTAGACAGATATTATAGTAGGATACTGTAGGGCAGGATGTCATAGGTTTATGACGCTTAATAAAGTTGGATATGAAAATAATAACATCAAATGTCGAAGGAAACTTTAATTTTAGACTGAATAACGAAAAAATATAAATTATTATCTAAAATATAACAAACACTTATGTTTATTTGATATTTGTCACTTTCCATTATTTTTAATAACTTTGTATGTTAGACATTAGTTTTTTTTTTTTTGTTTTTTTTCTCTTACCTGTCAACAAATTCAAATCAACGATAACAGTCACTTCAATAGCTTCAGGACTTTCACTACCATACGAGGTATTTTAAGTCGAACATTCTTCAGTCCACTGCATTTGATGTTTGCACTATAGGCCTCCACCTTCGCTTCACAGGATGGGGACACACCATCTTCCAGGCTTTCATGAATATAATGGATTCAGACTGCCGAGTTCAGACCCCTTCCCTCAGCGAGAACGTCGACCAAAGGGACAGTGCTTTGCCACCTCCCAGCTCAGGGTGCTGGAGCGATATCTCTGAAGAGAGGGTTGGCACAGGCCTTCAGCCTATCAAGAACATGATGTACCTCCACCCCTATATACTCAGCCACCGGGACTGGTTATCCTCAGGGATGTGGCTATTTCTTGCACTTTGAAGCGAAGTGCCACGGACGATCTGCCGGGGACGGAGTTCCTAGTAGCTCTGCAGAGTCTGGAGTGTCGAGTTATAATGATGATGAAACAGAGGTGCACCATAGAGCAGAGAAGGTCTGATTGTGGCCTTACATCTAAAGTTTTAGACGTAAAGAGAGTTACAACCATTAGCAAATAGTAGAGCCTTGTAATCAAATGTATGCAAATGTAAGTATGTAATCGAGGCATTTTCAATCTGTTCCGAACGTGATTAGAAATGGTTTTTAACCCACGACTTTGGGCATAGGAGGCTTTTATGATAGCTACTACACCACAGGTGAACTCATTAGTCTATGTTCAATAAATTAAAACTTTTTTCCCCACTATAAATGAAATCGAACAACTATCATGAATATAGAACGAATTTAAACCGCATTCAATTTATTTTATATGAAATTAGTTAGCGAAAGATTCACTTTAAAGTGTAGGCCGAATTCCTGACCTAAATAAATGCGAGTTGACACCCGGTTGCCGTAAACAGAATCGTTGCCGATGACAGATGTCCATCATCACTCCACGATGACCCACTTACTGCATCTCCGACTCTTCAATCGAGTATCGGGAACCTTGAAGAACTGTGTCAAATATAGATGATTAAAATAAAGTCTGCCAAAACATTTTTAAAGAACAATCATTAATGAATCCCCCTATTTCATGGACAGGTGACCTCAGGTGTAGCAACGTGTATCACACACCTTGCAAATAACTCGACGCACAATTACTTGAAAGTTGTGAGAAAAGATATAGTGGTAAACTCTACCGCATGACAGCACCAGGAACATTCGCATAACACTGAAAATTCTGTAAATAACATTATATCTATCGAGCCCAAGAAAAATAAATCTGGTGGGCTAAGTACATGCTCAGGCTTACCGTCGTTGTTAAAATCAATTTATAAAAACTTTTAACTAAATTTAGAGTTGAAAAAATTTCAAATAATTTTGAAATTCTGAAAAAATAAAGAAAGATATTTCTCATGAAACGAGCCAATAAAAGCATTAGGTGCGCCTGACCGTGTCCCTTGGAGTCTTCAAACCCTCTGGACCGTTCAGTATTTCGGGTACTGTAAATAGTAAACAAATTGTAAACATAGGGATTACCTATGCGTAATTTTATTCTGGAATTTATTGATGTTCTTGATCAGCGACATAAATTTTTTTTTTTTTTTTATATTTATTTATTGAAATTTACAACTGTAATTTATATTACAACAAGTAAATATGCTAAAAGAAAAATCACATGAGACAGACTTCTTGAGGAGCAACCCAATGGAAGCACTCCAGTAACTATTTTAAACAAGAAGGTCTCAAGGCCATCTTCTTTTCAGACGCCTCGGAGGATTATCAGGAATCGAAGAGGGAGCAAGGGTTGAAACTAGTGGGTTGGAGTGGGAATGGAGTTTGTCATAGAAGGATTGATATCTAGTTCGGGCCAAATCAGCAACATATGGAACATTTAGGTCTTTATGGATGATTTTATTTGTGACAAAGTAAGGAGCGTTGAGGATTTTACGAAGGATTTTGAATTGTAAGGATTGGATACGGGAAGAATTCGATGGTGTAGTAGAGCCCCAAAGCTCAACTCCGTATGTCCATATAGGCCTTATGATGGTCATGTAGATGAGCCTTTTGTAGTTAAGTGGAAGGTTTGAGCGTCTGTCTAGTAAGTGTTGAAGTAATCGAAAGCGGCGAGCAGTTTCCTGTCGTTTCAGTCTTGTGTGTGGATTCCATGTGAGACGTTTGTCAAGGAGCAGTCCTAGGTAGCGGATCTGTTCAACAGGGACAAGTGGAATATTATTAAAGGATACTGTGGGACAGGATGTCATTGGCTTACGACGAAGGGTAAAGGTTATTTGATGGGATTTGTTGGAATTTATTTTAATTCTCCAATTCTGACACCATATCTCAAGGTCTCTGATGTGGGATTGAAGGGTTTGAGAGGCAACAGTTGGATCGTTATTGACTGATAACACACAAGTGTCATCAGCATAAGTGGAAAGGAAAGTGTTAGGATTGGTTGGGATATCAGCTGTATATACTGTGTAGAGAATGGGTCCTAGGATACTGCCTTGGGGGACACCAGCGGACGGAGTAAAAAGAGATGAGTAGAACCCATTGTGATTTATTTTGAAGGATCTGTCAGTGAGGTAGGACTGGATGATAAGGAAGTATGTTGGAGGGAGGAATTTTCGGAGTTTGTACAGCAGTCCTGGATGCCAGACTCTATCAAATGCTTGCTCTACGTCGAGAAAGGCTCCCGTGCAGTACAATCCGCGCTCCAAAGCAGAGGAGACTACATCCACCACACGATGGCACTGCTGGATTGTTGAATGGGATGTTCGGAAGCCAAACTGATGATTGGGGATAATATTATTGGAATCAAGGATAGGATATATACGTTTCAGAAGGAGTTTTTCAAGGATTTTTCCCATGATACATAAAAGAGAGATGGGGCGGTAAGAGGACGGATATTCAGGCGGCTTTTTGGGTTTATGGATCATTTTGACTATTGATGATTTCCAGGGGTTGGGAAAATATGTTGTGCGGAGTACAGCATTATAAATATAGGTAAGAAATAGGATGGCTTTTCGAGGAAGAAGTTTTAAAATTTGGGATGTGATTAGATCGGGCCCAGGAGCTTTGCGGGAAGGGAGACAGTGAATAATACTGGAAATTTCTGAGGGATGAAAAGCTTTAGGTGGAAGGGACATTTGGAGAGGAATAGTTAGTTCTGCTTCAATACATTCAAGATGAACGGGATTAAGGATATCAGGGTGAGGGATAAAAGTTTTAAGAAGGTGTTGACCAAAAAGCTGGGCTTTTTCCTCGTCGGTTCTTGTCCATCTTTGGGATTCGGTAAGGAGTGGATAGTTGCAGTCTTTGAACTTGAGCAGCTTCTTAGTGGTCGTCCATAGTGATTTGTCAGTAGTGGTGAGATTTTCTGTAAAGTTAATTAAATTTTGAATTTTGAACTTTTTAATTTCTGATTTTAATTTGTTAGTAAGTTTCGTATAATAGGTTTTGTCGGATGGGTATCTAGTCCTATGCCACCTTACCCTTGCTCGACGTTTTTTCCCTTAATAAGATGCAAAGATGAGGTGGCAAGTTAGTCTGCTGTGAGTTGATAGTTGTCCTGTTTGAGGTGTTATCTTTTATACTAGTCTGTATCGATGTTGTAAGTTTTTCGATGGCTCTGTCAATGTCATTTGTTGTCTTCAGAGGAATTTTCAAGTCTAATTTATTTTCCAAACCATATCGAAATCTGTCCCAGTTGATTCTAAATTAAATTAGATAAAAATAAAGTAATTATTACTAAATAATTCAATGAATAAACAGACACCAAGTACCAGTACCTGAAACTGTCCTAGTAACATTGGCAATGAAAGGGAAAACATCTAAAACTATGCAAGGTTTTGGGTTTATTATTTTTTAGTAATGACCAATAGTAGTCGACTAAAAAACAATAAGTAATTTACTCATTCCCTGAAATTTTAGGTTTCACTTTTCAGGATACTATAATCCAATAATGGAATATTAAGAAATACTTTATCCACCATCTGCGTACGTCGCTTTTCTCCAAAACTACGGGACTGTCACAAAATTAATTGTTATATTAATTGATTTATATTATTAATAAATAAAATAAATCTCCTTGTTCATCTTGAACACTGGAATTTCATGGTCTTTTGTAAATTTGTATTGAGAGTGGAGAACTAACCAATTTTACTTATAAAATCCATGAAATATCCTCGCAACCAATTATTGGAGCAAAACGACATTATTATAGAATTTTTAAAGTTCTTTAACTTGGTTTATTACAATGGTTGCAATAAACACAATAGTTTTTTAGATATTTATAAAAAACTTAGAAAAAGTCAGTTTCCTCTACTTCTTCCGCTCCTTCCAACAAAATGTGAAGTGTAAAATTACAGAAATTAAAACAATTATAATGATTATGTATATCAGAAATGATAAATGAGCAACATGTATAGAATATGTAAAGAGCAATTTATGGTATCTCAAGTTTCAGCTTTCTTCATTCAAACCTCCGGTTACTGTACATAAATGTTTCTAAACTATAATATTATTGCTTGTACGAAGAGCATGCACAGTAGTAAAGGCAATAGCTGACAGGCCTGGTCGTATCTTTAGCAACGTTCGATAACTGAAGAAATATCAACTCGAATTGTGGAAAACGATGATAGTTAACTACGACAGCACCACTCAGGGTAACTACCTCTGTTAGTACTATGCTTCGGGTGCAATTCAATCATAAGACTTCCTGAACACTCTTTATCGTTTGAAAACACTTCACAAAAGATCAAAATACTCTTTCTCTTTCTACAAATAAGTCAAGTGCCACGTAATTGAATTAAAAATTAATATTATGAAATGAGTACTTCACATGATATAATATTGAAAAAATATTCGACTTCGCCGAAAACAAAAAGGTCATTTCTAGAACAGTGACTAAATTTTAAATATATAAAAATTGTTTTTTTTTCCTTTCCCTCGAAAAAACATGAATGGTATGTTCTATTAGTAATGTTTCTAGGCCAAAGAACGTGCAATTAGTTAATCAGGCCGAGAACCACCTGCTTTTTTTTTTGTACCCACTTTATAGTGTGCTCCAGGAGAATCTTTCTATTGAAGGGTCACGCCTCGGGCTGAAATAGCAGAATAAATAATTGTTCTGCCACAGCCGGAATTCAAATCCGGAATCCGAAAAACAATACACTTGTCTACCCACATACCACGCCGAACAGCTTTGAAAATGTAGCAAAAATTCAACAATCGAAAGTCAGAATTTCCACTGCAAAATTTGTCCTGATTACTGTGAATTGTTTTTTAATTACACTGTAAAAGGTTTTTGTTCGATTATTTATTTTGAAAAAAGTCATAAGTTATCAAAAATTAATAGTACACGTCGGATTTGTTTCAATCTAAGCGAAGCCATTACTATAAATAACGCGTGAAAAAGTAAGAGGCTTTAAGGAGCATCAGGAATTTACAAAGGAATTTGGATTCTAAGGTTCGGTTCGGAGAAAAAATTCAACAATCGAAAGTCAGAATTTCCACTGCAAAATTTGTCCTGATTACTGTGAATTGTTTTTTAATTACACTGTAAAAGGTTTTTGTTCGATTATTTATTTTGAAAAAAGTCATAAGTTATCAAAAATTAATAGTACACGTCGGATTTGTTTCAATCTAAGCGAAGCCATTACTATAAATAACGCGTGAAAAAGTAAGAGGCTTTAAGGAGCATCAGGAATTTACAAAGGAATTTGGATTCTAAGGTTCGGTTCGGAGAATTCGAAGGTTTAGTAGAGCCCCAAATTTCCACTCCTTAAGTCCAGATCGGTCATAAGATAGTCATGTAGATGAGCCTTTTGTAGTTAAGATGATGGTTTGACCATTTGTCTAGTAAGTGTTGAAGTAGCCTAAAACGGCCAGTAGTTTCTGGTCTTAAAAAGACTAATAGTCTTGTATGTGGATTCCAAGTTGGACCTTTGTCAAGATGGAGTCCTAAATATCGGATCTGTTAGGCTAAGACTAGTTGAATGTCATTAAAGGACACTGTGGGGCAGGAAGTCATAGGTTTACGACAAATGGTAAAAGTTGGTTGGGATTTTTGGAATTTATTTTTTATTCCCTAGTTCAGACACCATCGAGGTTTTTGATGTGGGCTTAAAGAGTATGAGAGGCATTATATGGATCATTATGAACTGATAATACACATGTGTCATCAGCGTAGGTAGAAAGGAATGTGACTGTATATCAAATAGTAAAGAATAGGGGTGCAGATATCATCTTTATAGGCTGTGTAAAGAATGGGTCCTAGGATACCACCTTGAGGAACACCTGAGTAAAAAGGGGTGAATAGGAACTATTGTGGTTTATTTTGAATTATCTGCCAGAGAGATAGTAGTGGATAATGATGAAGTATGAAGAATGGAGGACTTGAAAGAGTTTGTACAACAGTCCTGAGTGCCAAACGTAAACTTAAAGACAAATTTTCATAATGAATCAGAAAGACATAAATATTTCAACTGGAGGGAGGGCTACATCTTACATGCTGATATGAGCAGAAGATTAAAAAGATGTGAGAACACTGGATATGAGAACTTCCTAAGCTTAGAAAGATAACTGAATCAATTCTAGAAAATACATTATCTTTTTCACTATCCTTACCCATGCCTGACACGTTATTACTCTCAATATTAAAAGCTTAAATGTTGATTGTGAACTCACTGTTCACGATTTGGATCAAACAAAAAAAAATTGAAATAGTTTTCAACTATTTATTGTTTTTCGAACGTTGTTCCACATTATAGGTAATGCTCAGAGTAAATTAACAATACAATTAATATAAAATTCATGGGTAAAAGAAAAGCTTCCTCTAAATCAGTAGCATATCAAATATTCTATTTACTATTATTATAGTTTGTTAATATCCTCTGAATTCATCTTTAATTGTTCTATCTCAAATATGTTGTTATTACCCTTTTTATGTGGTTTGAAACATCTGTGTTTCTGGTGAGTGTGGCAACGTTGCTGAGTTTAGACTATTAAATTTTTTTTTTATTTCACTACCACCCAGCCTAAGTTCTCGACTCAGCCACTTTTCCAACAATCAATTACTGATATTCATTATGATTTTTAAAAATAAATTAAACCAAGCAATAGACCAGAAGTCAAATCCATCAATCATAACAGAGGAAACTTACATAATAAAAAGCTGCTTTAGGATTTCTCCCAGGCTTGGAAAAACAATAGAACATGGATAAGTCTATATATAATTCACTCCTTTTCCCAGTAAGAAAAGCAATTCATCGATGAAATAAGGAAAGAAATAATCTAAAAAAAAAAATTATTTGTAATCATCTACATAAATTAAGACATTGGTACATGCATAGGTTTTTCCATTGAAACTAATATAGCTCCTAATTGGTAGATCCTAGTGACAAATATAATATAACAAAAAATATTGTCCACTAAATTTCTGATGAAAATGTCAAAATTTTGATTTGATTAACAACAGATGAGCGGCGTGGCCTAGAGCATTAGGTTGTTCTCTGGGTCCCAGATTTGAACCCTGACTAGGCAGAATTATTTATTCTGTTATTTCAGCCATGGAGCAAACCCTGGGGTATAGAGAGCTGCCTGGGGCACACCCGGCCTCTATAAAGTAGGTACCTAAAATTGAGGGAAACACCTGACGACAGTGTGATTTACGTCTCATCAGCTCCTTGCAAGCCCATTGGCCTAGAATCAGTACGAATATCTATAAGTACTGAACACAGGACCCTCCATCGGAGGATACATGTTTATTTATTTTTTTGGTTTATTTTTAAGCATCTAAAAAGCGCCAACACTAAACAAATGTTGGCAAACAGTGACTTATTCCATTTGAAACAATATAGTTGCTAAACAGTAGGTTCTAGGGACAAATGTTATATGGGGAAATAACTTTAATTTTTAAATTCTAGCAATACCTATACAGCTTTTTTGGGACCGCACGAGTCTAAAAAGCTGCAACACTTCATACATATCGGCAAAATGTGACTTTTTTCATTCAAACCTAAATAGCTCTTAAACAGTAAGTCCAAGCGACAAACGTTATATAACAAAAATATTCTCTACTTCAAGGAAGACTAACGAAAATAAAGTGTGTCAAAATAAGAGAGAGAATAAGGTTACAAAATGAAAGTTACAGGCATATTGATGTCAAAAAATAGTTGATTCGTTCTCTTCTTCTTTGTTTTTATAAATTTAATTTGAAGGATAATTAACAATGTTAGTATATTGTTATGCTTAACTATCCCTAGTTGATGTAAACTTGAGTTCTATCTATATACCAATTTATTTTCTATGGTTTTATTAAATTTGTTTATTAAATTTAATTAAAATAATTGCTGTTAATTAAAAGCTAATCAGCTTTTTACAGTTGGCTTCCACTCTGACTCTTATCAGCTGTGAAATACTTGAGAGGAGGGTATAAATATCAACCTGCCAGGTCTGCAAGGTGTCTCTTACATCCGCAGTGATTCTTCAGTCCGATTACTGAGGGAGTACTAAGTAATCGTTCGAAAGGAATCATCCAAAATGAGTCCAAAACATTTCATTGTCTTATTTTTACTAGGATTTGTCAACTTCTCTCTAGGAAAGGTAAATATTATAATAATTGAAACTATATGTTAAAATAAATAACAATCTTATATATTCTAATAATTATATAAAATGTTTACAGGAATGCCCAGGCTGTCCTAAAGATTTGAACGCCAATGATCTAGGAGTCCGAAATTTCTTGAATAAAAAACTACAAACCTTAAAGGATGTTGTTCCTGAAGGATTATCTGATGAAAGGGAGTTGGAGTTGGTTCGAATAAATAAAGCTCAAGAACAGGTAATATATGCACATCATATTGCCATAGAAATTTCTATTAGAAAATAGAATATACATCAAATTATTAATGGATATAAAAGCAATAATACCCACTGTGTTACTACTGTTATTTCAGCTGTGGGAGGACTGGGTCACACCCAGCCTCAATAAATTGGGTAGTCAAAATTGGGGGAAACTAGGTACATGTACGGTCGTTGGTCTAAAAACAGAGAAGCAGTATGAAGCTTTATATGAACTGATCCCAAGACCCTTAATGCATTGAAGTGGTACAGGTTTTTTTTTCTAGGTTTTTCAGTTGAACACTGTATTGAATAAGTGATGTTTTAAAAATTCTTATATCTGTCATCAATACAAAATGGCCCATTTTAAAAAATTGTATTTGTTATTAGATTGTATAGAATTCATTGTTTCACTGTTTTTAATTTTAAAACCTCTCGGCCATTTAGTATTTAATTAATTATAATCTAGCTTACAAATCAAAATATATTTGAAGGTTGTTGCTGGAATCCTATACAGCTATCAGTTTGAAGCAAAGGGAGTGAAGACCAAACAGATGTACGACTGCAATCTGGATGTTTTGGTGCAGGCTTGGCTGGGGAAGGAGGAAGTCAGTAAATACAGCTGTGAGCTTCTTGTATCCAATAGCAACAGGAGGTAATGGAAGGGGAAGATACAACAAAATAATTATTTTATTTATATATCTATATATATTTTCAGTATATCTATATATTAAATTGAATATTATTTAAGATCAAAAGATGAATGTGTTCTAATAATAGAAATATATGATTTAGACCACTTCCTGGAGGAGAATACTTCATTGAGGTACATCACAACAAACAGCTTGAAGAACTGAAACCATTCATCAGTCAAGAAATTGGAAAATTTCAACAATCTGATTATCTTATGACTGTCGTGGAATATATAAAAGCCACTATGCAGGTAGAAAGTTGGATTCATATTACCTATTTATATAATGTTTCTATAAATATATTTTTTCTTTGAACCAAAGATATATAAATAAAACAATATAAAATATTTTGTTTAGGTAGTCGAGGGAACGATTATCAGAACAACCGTACAACTAGGAGTTACCAATTGTCAGCTCAACGCCAACTCTGCTGATGAAGACTGCCAAAATAAATTACAGGTATTATTATAATATGTTATATATCTGTTAATAAATATAATCAGTGAAACAAATTTAATCATAAAATATTATTAGGGTCACCAAGTCTGTGACGTTCAAGTCTGGTTGAAGCCCTGGATGAACTTTAAGGAAGTCATGGCATTCAAGTGCCAACCTTTTCAACCTTTGCGGGGGGTAATTTGTTTTTAATTATTATTATTAAAAATGAAAAACATATTATTATTATTATTTTTTTTTTTTTTTTTTATGTAGATGTGTGCTGGCTGTCCTATTGAACAAGATCTAAACAGTCCTCTTATTAAACAATCCTTAGCAAAAACATTGTTCAAACTCAATGCAGAATCTCAGACAAGCCAAAAACTAACCCTAGTCAAAATTAACAAAGCTACGTCCCAAGTGAGTGTTACAGAATTTTTAATTTCTTTAACTATTTAATGTTTTTTTTTAACCAATTATTACAATTTATGATAAATCTTGCAGGTCATAAATGGCTTTAAACTCACAATATATTTTGATGCAAAAGATGTAAATGATAACAAAAATTACACCTGTAAAACTGTGATTATCTTTCCATCAAGCTCAGAAGAACAAATTGTTGATGATTTTAATTGTGATCTCGTTACTGCAAACTGATAGCTAAGTAATGCTACAATAATCATGATTCTTTAATGTACTGTCTTTTGATTTTTTACTTTTTTCAAAGAAATTATTAAAACAAAAACTTTTAATTTCAGAACATCAAGATTACACCTGCTGCATGAGACCCCCACCAAAAAAAAAAAAAGTACCTTATTCTAGGAAAGACTGACATTTTAACATCTAAGCTAATTAGTTATTAAGTTTAATTATAAATATGTAATTATTGTAATGTATATCTTAATATCGAATAGCATCAATAAATATCCTTTCTATATTCTCAAATGAACTCTTTTATTCTTCATTCCCTGAATAACCATATTATCATTATTGTTATCAGAATGGATTTCATGAATTATAGTCACTAGGAGCTAGGTCTGGTGAATAGGGAGAGTGAGGTAAAACACTCCATAAAGGGACACTTTGTTTCACGAATTTTATTCATTTTTTTTTCAAAAATAATTTTCATTAAAATACTCATACAAGCGAATAATTGAATAGACATCAATATAATGTTTGGAAAATAAGCCCTTTTGAATTTCCAGGGTTAATAAAATTCAGTGAGTTATAGACATAAAATTTATTTTAATCTACAATATATTATTATTATTTAAAATGACTTTTTCCCATCTTTCCACTAAACGCATAATGCCATGTTTTTAGAATGTCTTTAGTTTATTGTTAAAAAACTGATGCAAGTGATTTTTGAATTTGTGGATATTGGAATTAGTGGTAGACACTTGGAGCTAGGTCTGGTGAATAGTGAGGGTGGGACTAAAATAAAAACAGACATGCTTGTTGCCAATTTGACTTCGGTTAGAAAGTGAGGGACCCAACCATTAAGCCTGGAAACATAACCAAGGATGTGAAAATGGTTCTCTATGCTTGTATGAGACACATTTAGGGCCATAGCAATCTCTTGTACTGATTGGGTGGGATTTTGAACAACAATGGCTTTAACATTGCTCCTTTCAATTTCATGTGGGTGACCAGACGGTAAAAAAATAAAAACCAAAATATGAGGCTAACAACACATAGCTTTCACTTACTTTCCTTGGTGAAATAAATTTAAGAACTTTTACATAAAGTTAGAGTTAGAAAAAAAGGTTAAAGAATTAAATTGAGTTTCGATGGGAACATTTGTTTAAGATTAATAATCTAACAAAAGAATCTAATGTACAATAATCTTCTTCTTCATTCACTTGCTCTTTAGTGCCTTTCAGCGTAGAGCATGCTTTGCCTCGGTCCACTATGTACAATAATCACTTGAGCTTATACCCTTTTTATCACTTTGCAATACGTTTTACAGCTTTGTGTATAAGATAATATTTTTCTAAAATATTTATCTTTTCAACAGTATATTATTCATACTGTTTATTCATTACTGTTCTCATATTTAAAAAAAAAAAAAAATGACAAAATATATTTTAGCTATTTTCTCGTTCAGTTGGTTGTAAATTATTTCATGTTATATATTTAACCGTTTTTTAACAATGATAAGAAGATGATTTGGTTAATTTTTACGAATCTATAAAATTAAAGATACTTTAGATGAAGAAAGTTTAAAATATCGGTATTTAAGCCCTGTCAGACTATTTCAATCAGAATGAAACCTACATGATATTAAAGCCCATTAAATTTTACATCAAAGTAGCGAAAATTGATCAAAATAGTTAGAGCCATTTTTGAGAACATTGTAAAAAAGTGCAAAGTGTTTAAAGTGGATTTTCTGGTTCGCTGATTTTGATGGAAACGTTTATGTGTCTTTTTGGGCTTATAAATGTGTCGAGGTATGGTTGTTATAATGGACAAGAAAGAGTATCAGAAGGCCTCGACAATTGCGTATTCATGCAAGGAAGAGAGTTTAATGGAGATGACATTAAAGAATTATCAGAGAGGACTGGTTAGGATTACCACACATTCTGTGTGGTAGAAGCACGCCAGTAGTGTGGGTTAGGGGAAGATTCACCCTGCGTGGTAGTAGCACGACAGTAGTGTGGATAAGGAGAGAATTCGCCCTGCGTGGTAGTAGCACGACAGTAGCGTGATTAAGGAGGAAATCGCCCTGCGGGGTAGTAGCCCGACAGTAGCGAGGATAAGAAGGAGTCTAGGTAGAAGAAGGAAGTGAAATATTGTAGACCACAATGTGTTACAAAGGCAGAATAAATCTGACCTAGGGAGATACCCGCTAGGGTGATCTGAAGAGCTGAGCCAGCTCTTGGGATGTTAGTCATCCATGTCGATAATTGACAGTGAGAGCTTTGCTAGCAGTATAGGGTCTTGGCCCTAGGTCAAATTACTTTGAGTGCTTTATTTATTCTCATACAACAGTTATATAGATATAAATATTTACAGTGACATTAATTATTAACCATGTACAATATTATTGGATATAGCGTCTTCTTATAGTTGTCAGGAAGTCATATGGACGCCGCTAGCGCTATCTGTGAGCGAGCGTGTGTAGCATCCGCCACAAATGTATTAAATATGACATTTTCGTACGACTTTTCGTATTCGTGCTCAACTTACCACTCACAGACATTTTTGCGCGATTTGGTTACTTGTAATCAGGAGACCCTAAAAGGGTATTTACTTTGAAAAATTGAATTCCTAAATTTTCACGATTGCAACACTTTCTCTTACTACATATTTCATACATAAGTAACAGTAGCCAACCGCCATCAACATAACATCTTCGATATTTATCAACCGTTTTCAATTACTCTATTTTTCTTTTGTTGGGAATTTAATTCTCTATCGAATAACAATTACACAAAAAAAGTATATTATATATATATATATATATATATATATATATATATATATTGTATAATATATACGTGGGTGAATCAAATATAAACGAGACTTATTTTTTAATTTTTACTTGGAACACAAAGAAAAGTACACATAATTTTTCTACATAGTCTCCTGATTTGGAAATACATTTTTCCCAGCGCATAGGTAATTTTCCAATCCCGTGCTCAAAGAATGAATTAGGTTGTGTCTTCAGCCAATTGAGCTCGTAGGCTTCAACCTCATCGTCACTGACGAATCTCTGACCTCCCAAAGCTTCCTTGAGTGGGCCAAACATGATAAGTCTAGACTGTAGGGAGGGTGTTCCACGGTCTCCCAGCCAGTTGGTCTAATTTTTCTCTCGTCAGGGCCGCAGTATGCGGGCGAGCATTGTCCTGAATAAGAATCACTACTCTCATCGGTAGATCCATTCTTTTGCGGCGATATGCAAGTCTGACTTCATTCAAAATGTCGCAGTTGTATGCGGCATTGATAGTCCTGCGTTCATGCAAAAAATCAAGATGCAGCAAGCCACGCTGGTCAAAAAACACGGAAGCCAAAACCTTCCCAGCTGACAGCCGTGACTTTGCTTTTACTGGTCCAGGTTCCCCTTTCAGTCTCCACTCCATACTCGCTTTTTTGATTCAGGGGTGTAATGGTGCACCCAAGTTTCATCACAGGTGATAATGTGAGTGAGAAATGAGGCTCCCTCAGCCTGAAATCTTGCAAGAAGACCTTCACAGACCTGCAAACGGTTCAGCTTCTGCTCAGCGTGAGAAGTCGAGGAACCCACCTGGCACACACCTTACGAAACCCTAGCTCCTCTGTGAGAATGGAAAAAGAGCTTCCATAGCTTATCCCAACCTCACTTGCAATGGCATTGGTGGTTAGACGTCTGTCACCTTCAATAAGCTGTCGAACACGGCTGATGTTGTTTGGTGTGATGCTCGAGCGGGATCTGCGGTCATGGCTTTCATTCTGAACACGATCACGACCCTCCACAAACTGTTTATGCATGCAAACCTCTGGCACAGAAGTGTCTCTCCCGAACTGTACATCACTCCTCAAGATTTGAGCCGGTTTACAACCTTCAGCAGCAAGAAATTGATGATAATACGTTGCGCAGGATAAATCCTGCTCAGACCTTCACACGGTACTGGTGGTTTGAAGGCAGCGCTTGCTCTTCCCCACTCTGGCATCCTACCCAACACCTCAAACGCGGAATGTTCCGCACTTCACTGGCTTCCAGGTCAAAACGTCTCATTTATTTGATTCACCCACGTATATAAATATACAGCATAAAGAATAAAAGAATTCCTAAATTCGCGCGTTGGACAGAAGGAGTTTTTAATAGTTATTTGGTTTCTACGTCTTTTTAAACATATGGCCTCAATTTGTTTTGATAGGTGGGTTATGTTTTTCTTAGTCGATTAAAAAAGTTCATTAGTGAAAATAATAAACCAAAAAGAGGTTTTTATTTATACTTGTTGTTGATTGTATTTACAACTTGACCTCATTCCCTAGATTTTATATTTTAAACAGGTCATGATTGTTCCATTTGTGTTATCGTGAACTATTTGTTTATTTAACGTCAATTTATGCTGTTATGGCTAATCTCACGATGCTATAGTGGGAGTCCTAAATTTGCCTATCCAGGTTTAATTAGGATAGGGATCTTTAACGAGTACCTGACATCGCACTGGCTCAAGACCACTATTTTACGTCCTCTGTGAAGGACGGCATAACCAAAGATTTTTTACTTCCTTCAAAAATCCTAAAATTCCTAGTTATCTGCTAGATTTGAATCCGCGATCTTGGTCATAGAAGACTGTTATAGAAACCACTACATTACAGGTGACTCCAGCTTCAAAATTAAAACTTGATTGTAATATGCCTATATATCCAAATGCATATTAAAATTATTTACTGAATTTTCGATGAATTGTATGATGAAAAGTTAGATTGGTATGAAATTAATATTTTTTTTTAATCATCCATGATTATTAAACATAAATTGAAGTTAATAAATAATGTTTAATTGAAAAAATAATTAATCTTTTATAAAGGTTATTGCTACTGCTTGAAATAGATGCAGCTGAGTGGTAGACGTTTTATTGACTTCCTAATGATGAAATTGCAATAAAACACTCAAGTTTAATTTTAATTAACTGATTATTAAAAACACTTAATTTGTTAATTATTACCTGAAGAGATTATTACATAACAAAATATCGTGATAAGAATCCGCCTATAAAAATATGGGTTTTGAAAAGTGAATTCACATCTAATTGCGTAGTACGGGTACACGCAAAGCCGTGAGAAAATTAATTTTTCATCAAAATCGGCTGACCGAGAGTGCTACTTTATACCATGCATTTTGCTTCTTTTCACAGTTTTTAAAAACGGCTCTAACGATTTCAATTAAACTCGCTATATCGATATTCTTCCTCTAAACTACCTTTAATATTGTACATTCCAAAAGATTAACCATATAATTTTAATAACATTGATGAAGAACGGTTAAATATACAAATCGGACGTTTATATAATATACAAATTTGATGACTAAGTAAAGGATAAAGGAGAAAAACTATTTTTTAATGTATTTTTTTGTTTTTGAGCATAAGAACAGTAATATAGTCGTATAACATACCGTTGGAAAAGAGAAAGATTTAAGAACAAATATTATCTAATAAACAAGGTTGTAAAAAGTAATTTAAAATGACGAATAGGAGATAAACTTATTGCTGATCAACAATGTAATATAGTTATATTATTTAATATAAATCATATGTTTTCAACGAGAATGTATTATTTCATTTTATTTTACTGGAAATGGGCCAACTACTTTAAAAAATATAAATATCACAGTAGATACTTAACTATTTAAAGACATATAAAAAAAATAGACCGCATTGAGCACCTCTTGACTTAAATTAAATTGTCTGGATTCTTATCACGATGGTTTAGCTTTTTACAAATAATATATCCTTATCAATATTATGAATTACACAATCAAAATTTAATGGATTTATTTTTAAAAAAGTTGGCTATCATATTTCTGGAATGATATAAATGAATGATAAATAAATAGTTGTCGAAACATTGCTTTTGGTAATACTTATTGATACAATACTGTTTGATTAAACATTTAAAGCAAAGAAGAAGGCAACTCATTTTACCAAAATGTTTAGTATGTTTTATGCAAAGCATCGTAAAGAAAAAAAACACCTCAAAACACGTGGAAAACTGGTGGATTACAAGATGGCTGTCATTTAAAAAGAGAATATCACGAAAAATCACTCTATTCTAACATAATTATGGTTACTATCATGGAAACGGCTCATCCTATGAGGATCATCGCTTTAACGTAAATTATCAAGAATTTCATGAGCTTTCATTTGAAGACGAAAGACATTTGTATGTCTACTATTCAACGATATAGAGGTATTGTAAAAAAAAAAAAAATCAGGAATTGTTATTACAATTATCCTATGAGGATAATTGTAATAACAATTAATATAGGAAATTAAATCACCTTTAATTTGAGTTGTAAAACACGTCTATATGACTAATAGTTATATAGATATGGTTCTTACCGAAACCGGAAAACGAGAAACTTCTTTTGTTGATATCATGGAAACAGCTATTCCTAACAACATAATGGTTATAAAAAACGAGGCATACAATGAGCTTTAATTTGAATAGAAATCCGTAGGACAAATACTCACCGACATAATCTCAGTGCAATGGTTACATGGGTCAGAATTTCGGTCCCTAAAAACGCGCCTGCCGCGGCTTCCCACGCATCTTTGAATGGCAGACAAGCGTCGTTTGATTCGTATTATTATGGGGTCAAAAGAAAATTCATGGTCAAATGAGTCACAATCGTCTTTTTGGTCCCATTTTGAATGGCCGGCATTTTGTAATCCTGTTTTTTTTTTTTTTTTCAGGCGTGTATATTTTGCTCTACCATGATAGATACTTTGCATAAGACGTACTATTTTGGTAAACAATTTTCTTGCTGGCTCACGGACTGTTCGGCTTGATGATGTTTGATTCCGACCCATTTGTTTACTAAAAACGCATACATATAAGCGCTACCGTTGTCTTAAGTAATTTAAAAAATAAAATATTTTTCTTTTTTATTTCACTTACCTATATATGAAATACGTCGTAAGGGGAAGTATTGCGGTCGTTAAAATGTTGGAGTTCGATCTTTCAACGGAAATACATGTTTAGCCTAAAACATGTATAATACATAGCCTAAAACGTAGCCTACCTCTGAGTGCTCATGACTATACATAATACATGGTTTAGGCTTTTTGAGTGCACATGAATAAGTCCTCCTTTTTATTTATATCAATAATTTTGAGAATACCTGCCTATGATCTATGTCATATTTTAAGCCAGAGAATTCGCTATTTATCAACATGTGACAGATACTAATCTTTACTAATATTATAAAGCTGAAGAGTTTGTTTGTTTGTTTGAACGCGATAATCTCAAAAACTACTGGTTCTAATTGAAAAATTCTTTTTGTGTTGGATATTCCATTTATCGAGGAAGGTTATAGGCTATATAACATCACGCTGCGACCAATGGGACCGAAGAATCAGTCGAAAATCTGGAAAAAAACGGGGAAAATTTGGGAGAAAAAAAAAACCTCGCTTCCCAATGATTCCAAATGATTTACCTTTTATTTTTACTTTTTACTTTATAGGCGTTCCATCAAGGGTTGCCTCCACCAGTCAGTGCAGAGTTCCAAGCGCTTCGGTCCAACTAATCATCTCGGCCAGCCATTTCTTCTTGGACTCCTTCAATCCACCTGCTTCTGGGTCGTCCACGCAATCTCCTTCCTGGCGGAACCCAATCCAGGATTCTATTCGGCCAACATTCCTCATTCATTCTTTTAACATGTCCATACCATTTTAGGCGGCGTGCCCCGATCCTTTCATTCATCGATGTACCCACCTCCATCCTCTGGCGAACAACTTCATTCCTAACTTTGTCCAGCCTGGTGACCCGTATACACCTTCTCCAGAAATCCATCTCCACCGCTTGCACCCTCGAATACAAACGGGAGTTCATTGTCCATGTTTCTGAAGCGTATGTCAGGATAGACTCAACTATGGCTGAGAAAATTCGGCGTTTGTTCTCGGAAGATATCTCCGTATTCCAAAGGATTGGATGTAACATTCGGGTCGTCTTACGGGCCTGTTCCACCTTCTTTCTCACGTCATGCTCAGACGACCCGGTAGCATCCAAATAAGATCCAAGATATTTGAAAACGTCTACCTTTTTACAAGTTTCGCTGTCTACCCGAAGCGCACCAGTGTCATTATCGCCAATGGCCATGTACTCGGCCTTCTTGAAGTTAATTTTTAAGCCCGCCGCTTCATAGCAGGACTTCAGTGAGAATATCATCATTTCGAGATAGACTTTCCGCCTCGCAAAAACGACCTGGTCATCCGCAAAAAACAAAGATATCAGCTGCTCGTCGTCAATGAACGGCCCAACATCCCCACATTGCTCGTACCATGGCTT
This sequence comes from Piezodorus guildinii, assembly GCA_023052935.1. Taxonomy (NCBI): domain Eukaryota; kingdom Metazoa; phylum Arthropoda; class Insecta; order Hemiptera; family Pentatomidae; genus Piezodorus; species Piezodorus guildinii. The sequence continues at coordinate 182,190,550 of CM041292.1, read as the reverse complement.
CACCGATTCATGCAGGTATATCTTAAAAAGTGTAGGTGACATACTACACCCCTGCTTTAATCCCTTGGTACCATGAAAAGGGTTAGAGAAATGGTTCCCACATCTTATCTGATATACATCATTGCTGTACAAGTGCCTCACAGCCTTTATCAATGACCCACTTATACCAGCCTCTCTAAGTGCCAACCACAGTCTCTCCCTGGGTACATTATCATACGCCTGTTCCAGGTCGATAAACGCCATATGGAGTTGCTGCTTTCTTTCTTGGGACTTCTCAATAAGCTGGCGAAGAACAAATAAGTTGTCCGTACATGACCGGCCCGCTGTAAAACCTGCTTGCTCCCGAGGGGTAAAATATGCCTCCTCTAACTTGTCCCGGAGCATTCTACCCATAATCCTGGTGACGGAGCTTTGCACGCATATTCCTCGGTATTTCCTGCACACTTTTCTGTCTCCCCTCTTGTATATTGACGTAATATAACCAGCTCTCAGATCTTCCGGAATATCATCTCCCTTGAGAACAAGATTAATCACATCCGTCAAAAGAGTGACCAATTTCGCACTTCCCGCTTTCAGGAGCTCCATAGCAATTCCGCCTGGTCCCGGAGATGTGCCAGTCTTTGCCTTTGATAGGGCCCGTTGAACATCGTCCTCCTTCACCTGGACCGGTGTGTTATCTGCTTCGGACTCGGTTTCATTTTCCCTATTTGTAAACTGTGGCCTATCTTCAGTTAGGAGAGTTTTGTAGTGGTTTTCCCACTCCTTTTCCTTTATAGGGGAAAGTATATTTCCTTTCCTTGATGCCCGCAACTTTTTAAGTACGCTCCAGGATTCCCGGATTCGATTGAACCCTAACGTACTGTTGATCCGTTGGCAACACCTTTCCCATGAAGCGTTCTTGGCTTTTGTTACCATTTCTTTTACCTTCCGGTTCAGGGTTCTATATGTCACCCAGTCCTCTCTCATGGTGGAGGAATGATATTTTCCATATGCTATCTTCTTTTCTCTTACCAGCTGGGCTACTTCTTGTGACCACCAATCCGGCAGACCACAATTTCCCGTTAATTTATATTTTTCCATTTAAACACGTAGGAATAGATTTACGTCGAGATCGGATTGGGGAGAAAATCAGTATGTTCTTCTGCCACAAGAAAATAAAACTAAAAATGTCATTTATGCGGAAGTACTTTAAAATATATTCTTTTAAAAACTTCTTAAGAGCAATCATAATAACATAAATTGATGCATACGAAGTCGCTTTAGAATATATCAAACAAAAGGTGACATGTACTAAGAAGGTTTAAATTTGGGTGATAAAATTCCGGTTTTGGGGTATGCCGATGATTTGGTACTGCTAAAGGAAGACACGGGAACTATACGACTAAATACAAGTGCGTTAATAAAAACCGGTGAAGAAATAGGACTCGAAATAAATACAGAAAAGACAAAATATATGATTTGTAGCAGAGACGGTGGCGATCATAGTGATATTGATATATCAGGGTATACTTTTGAAAACGTAGAGAAATTCAAGTATTTAGGTTCAATGATAACGAGAAAAAAATAAATCCAGGAGGAAATAAAGTCCTGGTTAAAGGCGGGAAATGCGTGTTATAATTCAGTCGCGAAATTACTTAGTTTCTGTCTAAAAACTTAAAGGTTAGAATTTATAAAACTATTATTCTTCCGACAATGAAACGTGGCCGCTTACTTTGACAACGGCTAAAGGTTTTAGAAAATAAGGTACTACAGGTAAAATATTTGGTCCGAAGAGAGATGAGGCTACTGGGGATTATAGAAGGTTACAACACGCGGAAATATTTATATCAATCTATATTAATATCTATATTGTTAAGTCATGTTTTATTTCAAGAGTCATTTTTAACTTTAATCGTTATTACCTTGAAGCATATACATTTATAAATTTAAATAAATTAAAAAACTTACTATTTCTTTTGATTTATTCGAGTATAATTATCAGCACTATTATTTTAAGCATAGGACTTTTATAAGCTGTATGTCTATATTTGTAAAAGAAAGTATCTAATCTAATCGTATGATGACTAATTTTTTCTTCTCCAAGTTTAGTTAGGGTAGAGATCTTTAACGAGTTCATGAAATCGCAAAGGCTTGGGACCACCATTTTACGTCCCCTTCGAAGGGGGACAACAACCTTAGTTATGGTTGTTTTTTACTCCCATTAAAAAATCTTAAGGGCACCTGGCTGGTCACTACATACAGGTGACCGACCCTTTTAAGCATATTGTGTTTTATATCTGTTTCGAGTGTAGGTTCCTATGAAAATATATTCAATAGTTATTTATTTTTTAGAAGTTATTACAATTGTCTAAAAAACTATTAATTTCAAGAACATAATTTCTGAATTCTAAAAAAATGGGAGTGATTCAGGTGTAAGGTTTTACCGACGAATATCATTAATTCATATTTAGGTCGCCAACGGTTTGTGACGATAATTTTTACATATTAAGTGATTATGGGTATAACCACTTCTAATGGTTTGCTATTGGAAATGTGACAGGAAGAAGTCAAGATCGGGCTTTAAATGATAACAAAGAGTAGCTGATAGTTGATATTTATTATAGCCAATCTCACCATAAACGCACATAAATTAATACGAAATGCAATATTCGCGAGCAAAGCTGCGTGACACAGCTAGTAAGAGAATATAACGGTAAACAAACATCGAATAAAATATTGTATTAAAAAAACTGAGTTTTAAATTTAAACGATTTATCACGGTATCGGAAATGTTTTCAACATTTATCTATGGATTAATGGAGGATTAAATCGATAAACTGATCCGGGAACAATCGATTATCCCTCATAAAAGATGAAGATCAAACACTGACATTCTCTGTATCGCCAGGCGTGCACAGGAATCAGAATGTGGGTTCTTAATGGAGCGATTTTATTAATTCTAGCTCAGTTTTCTATTGGAATGGTAAATATTATATTAACTTCTTTATTGCAATAATTTATTCTTTTGTATTCATTGATAAGTTGGTTTGGGATGTGTTCATCAATAAACCACACAAAAAAGACAAACATATTTTTTATATGTGAGGCTACGTTTCGGCCTATGTTGTGGGCCATCATCGGGGCTAAGAAAAAGACCATACAATTAAAAGAATATGACAGCAATATAAAAAAAGTAATATAAAATGATAATTTTAGTATGAAAATATTCGAAGATGTTAGTGACAAACCAAGATATAAATAAATAATTTTAAGTTTGTAACTGTAAACTTTAGCAATTTATATCAGATAGAATGTTGAATTTGTCCGATTTATGGGTGTGATTTTTATTAAAAGGAAAGACTCGACAAATATTTTTCGTCAAGGTAATTCAAAATTATTTCCTAAAGACATCTCGCGGACCACTAGTTGGGAACCACTAGTCGAATGAGCACTATTCTTCAGTTCTCCGGGTCCTGGGTTCGAATCCCGGATATGACAATAATTATTTATTCTGTTAATCCGGACATGGGATCGATCTTTGTGCATGGAGACCCTACTGGGGCAAACCCAGCCTGGCGGCTGGGCGTGATCAAGGTCTAATCACCTTATTGCACGGCCGTTGGCCTAGAAACAGTTCGAATCTTTATATCTAATTAGCTCAAGACCCTTTATATGTTGTAGTGGTACAAGGTTTTTTTTGTTTTCTTTTTTTTATTAGAAAATGACCGATTTTAAGGTTGTGGTTGTGCAGTAGCAGGCACCTGTCAGTAAACACAGAGGTTATTACACTTACATGAATGTTAAATTTTTCCGAGCAGAGCTTGATCTTCTTATAAAAGGCAAGGATTCACAATTATTTTACCTTAAGATAATTCAATATTATGTCCTAATGACATCTCGCTGACAACCTTTACTTTCAGCTCTAACTGTATTTAATTATGCTTAAATTGATTTAAATAACGGAGGTAAGTGAAAAACGTGTGTTGTGAGCAACAGATTTTTTCTTATCCCTGATGACGGCCCACAACGTCGGCACATTAATAAAATTAGTGTATCTTATTGGTGACCACACCCACAACAAACGTCTACACCATATACCTTCAACGTTCAACAATGACTCGATCATTATCGATCATCATTCTCGTACTGATTCGATTTATCTTTTGCTTTGAGGGTCCAGAGGAATTTCCTAGCCCCGGAAAGATCATGGAAGAAGACATTAATGACCCTCAACGATTCAACAGCCTTGCAGAGATGTTGAGATCTATGTCTCCAGGAGTAATGCAAACCGAGAAAGGATTGGAATTGGAAAAAATCACCAGGGTTCGATCACAGGTAAGTGAAACGTCTTCAAGGCTACCTGTTAAGAGGGGCCGAAATGTGTCTCAACGATTTCGAAGAACTTTTTGTTTGGGTATCACTAGACATTAAACCATTAGAGTCTTCATAATATTAGGTACCAAGTTTTTGTGCGAAAAACACTTATTCTCTCTCTTCGGCCCATTTGCCTTTCAGCGTTAGCAAGCTCCCAGCCATGTAACGACCGTCTCTGTTCTTGGCAAGGTTTCGTATCTCGCAGAGAGGCTACAAAAGGATATTTTATTCGAAATTGATATTTTTTGTACATTATATATTGAAATCTAAATTTTGAACATTGAACCTTTGTAATAGACCAAAAAAAAAGTATTACCCTCCCTCCCCTCTGACTTTGAGGACTTACGTGTTACGTAGAACCCGAATAACGAATTTTAAAGAAATCCTTTTTTCCTAATTCATAAATAGATAAATAACAAATGTAAAAGAATCATTCAAATTGTTTCAGAACTAGCAGAGATATAGCGTTTTAAAATTAGCAGTGATGATATGCCATTTTCCTTTGAATTATTTATTGCTTTTCATATCAGGTTTTTGCCCTGGCAGGCAGACCTAAGATAATATCTTTATCATAAGAAATATATTAAAAAAATAATGGGACAGAGATAGAAGCAGATATTTCGCATTCTTGAACCTTAAGGCTGCTTTCGACTCGGTCCCACGTCAAGAAATATGGAACGCCCTTGCAGCAAAAAATGTACCAAGAGATCTTATTACAGTTTAAAACATTTTCTACTTAGGCTGCAATATAAATAGACAGGGAAAAATATATTACGAAATTGCAAAAAGAATTGCTAAAGCAAGCCAAATTATAGTATATTCAATATTATTGTTGGCCATCGAGAAGTGGGGCTAGCTCCAAGCTCCACATTCACAAATATGTATACCTCCCCACTCTCACCTACGGGAGCGAGAGCTGGGTAATGCTGGACAAACAAATAAGCCGAATTACTGCAGCTGAAATGAGGTATTTACGTAGGGTCGCAGGAAAACGAGAAGAGACCGCGTAAGAAATGAAGGAATTAGAGCGGAGCTGAAAATTCCTGCGCTTAAAACCACCTCGAGAAGCGACAGCTAAAATGGTTCGGCCATGTTTGTCGAATGAATGAGGACCGCGAACCCAGAAAAGTGTTGGAAGTTCGGCCCACTGGAAAGGAGCAGCGCGGAAGGCCTAGGATTTTATAAGACGGATATATCCAGAGGATCGGAGGGAAAAGATTGCAGGAGCTAAAACAGATCTGCAGAGATCGTGAAGCTTTGCAGCGTTGGGTAGAGGCCCCTCCACGCTAGTAAAGGCACATAGGAGGAAGATAAAGAAGAAAAAGATATCAGTTAGTTGCCTATAAACAGTATAATCCTAATATAGTTATTTGGAAATGATAAACCATTGTGTAGTAATTTGCAGCGATTTATTGTCCATCCCTACATTTTATTACATTGTTAAAGTAATTCGAAAAGTGCATAGTTGGTATTAATTATTATGCACAATTATAAACATTTATTATATTCCAAGTATGACCGTAGCTGTGAAATAGCTGTTCTACTTGATAATTTATCATCCTTTTTACAAATTCAACCGTACAAGGTTTTACAGATATATTTTAGGTTTAACGCTGTAAAAGAACACTACAAAAACACCATAAGCAAAACAAAGGACCGAGGACCAGTGACGGTCATTCGTATTGTCCGCCATATTGCTTCTCCTGGAACGATCCTACCTCTCTATATATACTATGTATTACATCTATTATCACCTAGCACCTTCTAGTTATCTTCCCGATAAGGTAGCTACGGGGCAGTCGGGTGTGGCCTATTCTCAATGAAGTAATGACAACTCCTGTCATTGTTTTAACTACTCCACGATTAACTATCACCACACCTTAGGAATAAATATCTTGAACTGCTAATAGAAAAGATAGTAAATACAGCAAATCCTTTCTCCTCAGTTTGTATGATATTTACAGTGCTGCACTAATCCCGTAACTTTCTGCTGTAAAGTTTCTAGCTCTATGTCTATACTTGTTGCAATATATTTGATTCGATAACAGTGGGACATCCAACGTTATTATCTGTGTTAGAGCCGTCTAATAACTCATTTTATATGTGATTAATTAATTAATATTACAGATAGAATAGAATGAAAAAACAAAACAAAATAATGTTAAAACTTCGCTTTTTTCAGGTAGTTTCAGGCCAAATCTGGTTGTACGAGTTCGAAGCAAAAGGGCTTACAACCAATAAACGATATCGATGCATATTGGAGCTTTTGAGTCAACCTTGGATTAGGAGAAAAGATCGTATAACCAACTTTGACTGCGACGAAATGTAAACAAATTTAGTATGCAGACGATTGAAAATTAATTAAAAAAAATTATTAATTCATAACAGAATAGTTGTTTCTCTGAAATTTCTGACATATCCATGATTACTTTTCTACACATGCTCGAACATTGACTGATCATAGATTCGAGTCTGTGTCGGTCAACTATTTAACAGTAGATCTATTTCAACACGCATATTTCGCCAGATTTCTAAGCTTTCTCGTCCTAAAACTGTACTGCTCCACAAAATTTGTATTGTGTATTGAGGATACTGTGGGGTGTAAATTCATTATTGGATCATTATTGTATTAATTGAATAAATATTAATAAGATTTGTCGGCAAAAGTTTAAAACGCGTTTACCTACACCACATTGGGCCAACCCGGGATACCCCAGGAAGTTACTAGACCCCAGATATTAGCCGACAAGAGTATTACATGTGGACAAAGGCTGGACATTCTATAAATAGATTTAAGTTCAAAATGTATGTATTAGTTATCTTTAATAATACTTGCTCTAATTAAAACCTATTTGATTCAATCTTCCCCTGTATGCCACCTATTTTTGGGATTGGTAAAAACGACACCATTGGATAAGAAATCTGCTAAACTTGATTGAAGGTACTTGCAATGCTGTTCACATTTCCTTGCCTTATCAGCGTATCTCCTGTGATAGTGTGGCGTCAACACATGTGGTTGCCAAGGAGACATAACCTTCATGTGTTTTACATCACATTTTACTTTCACTTACTATATATATATATATATATATATATATATATATTAAGGGGAAGTATTGCGATCGTGAAAATTTTCGAACACGTTTTAGGATTCCCTGAGTCCAAATAACCAAGTCCCGCAAAAAGGTCTGTGTGTGTGTGTGTGTGTGGTAACTCCCGGGCGGAAACGGTAAGTCCTATGAAACTGAAATTTCATATTTAAGACAACTATACGCCCGAGACGAGACAAAACTTTTTTCATCAAAATGAGCTTACCAGAAGAGGCACTTTATATCATGCACCTTTTTCGATTTTCTCAAAAACGGTTCCGACGATTTTGATTAAACTAAAAAATTAAACTGTAAAATTTAATGGGCTTTAATATCATGTAGGTTTAATTCTGATTAAAATGGTCTGACAGGGCTTAAATGCCGATATTTTAAAGTTTCTTCCCTAAAGTACCTTTAATTTTGTAGATTCAACTATATTATCTTGTTAACGCTAATGAAAAACCGGTAAATATATAAATTGAATAAATTCGATTTCCAACTAAATGAGAAAACAGAAAAAATATTTTTTCAATGCAATTTTTGAACATAAGAGCAGTAATATACATGTATGATATACCGTTGGAAAGCCAAAGATTTTATCTATTAAAAATATTATCTCATACACAAGCTTTTAAAAGTTAATAGAGAGTGATGAAATGAACATAAAACTAACTAATTATTTTAGATAATGATATAATAAAATAAAAAATAAAAATAAAAAATAAACTTTATTCACATATTTACATTTTGACAAAATGTTAACAATGATTTTGGATGAGTCATCCTTACAATCAGAAAATATTTTTGTTTTTTTGTGATTATAGTACATTAGCCTAATGGCAAACATATGGTGAAAAATTGAGGTTACTTTGCGATTGTAGGAAAAATTATACAAAAAACCTACGCATAAAAACTACACATAAAATAATTGAGAATACATAAAATATTTAAAGTTACATGAAATAATTGAAAATACATAAAATAATTGAAAATACATGAAATAATTGAAAATACATAAATTAATAGAAAATACATAATATGATTGAAAATTATAAAATTTATAACATAAGAAATTAAGTTAATTTAATAATACATGTTTTGTTCTCTTATCATATATCGTTTTAGTGAAAATTTATTGTAATTACCGATTTCTTTTATTAATGGGTTTTTAGAGACTGGAGTTTTACTGAAGTAAGAAGCTGTTTGTGAATGGACAAGTTGTTTGATTGTAGGAAGCTGCAAGTCTTGGAGCATTGATGATATTTTCGTGTATCGGGGGAAATTATTAATTATCCGCATTGACAAGTTTTGAATTCTCTCGAGTTTATGGAAGTTAGTCGAGCAGGATGAGCTCCAGACTGGAGAGGCGTATGTGATTAACGGGCGGATGACTGATTTATATATTGTTAATTTGTTTTGAGTACTCAAACGGGATTTTCTATTAAAGTAGGGAAACATTTTGTATATTATTTTTTTCGCCTTGTCAATTTTTCTGTTGATGTGTTCGGTGAAAGTAAGTGATTTGTCTAAAGTAAGGCCTAAGTACTGTACAGATTTTGACCATGGGATGAGAGCTGAATTTAACTTAATTTGGTGGTTTATTTTTGAGCGACGTTTAGTGAACAGGATTGCTTCAGATTTGGTGGGATTAATTTTCAATTTCCATTTGTTGCAATACTCGTTAAATTGTTTAAAGTATTGTTGTAAGCGATTTACTACAGTATCAATACGATATGATGAAGTATACAATGCAGTGTCATCGGCGTATAAAGACCTCGTCACAAATGGGTTGCTCGGTAGGTCGGAAATGAACAAATTAAATAGAATTGGAGATAAGCAAGAGCCTTGGGGAAGACCCACCGAGATAGGGAGAGTATCGGAAGTAGATTTGCCAACTTGAATATAAAACTGTCTATTAGATAAATATGAGTGAATAATGTGAATCAGGTATGGCGGAAAATTATATGAGATTAATTTGTATATGAGTCCGGAGTGCCACACAGTATCAAATGCTTTTTCTAGGTCCAGAAGGAGCATACCGGTATGTTTGCGTTCGTTAAAGGCTTTAGTGATGAAGTCAGTGAGTCGTGCCAATTGGTCAACGGTGGAGTGGTGTTCCCTAAAACCAAATTGTTCATCTATTAGTAAATTATTTAGTCTAATATGCTTGTTAATTCGTTTGAGTATTAGTTTTTCTAGAATTTTGGATAGTATATTTAGTAGACTTATAGGTCTGTAGTTCGAAACATTACTATGGTCTTTATTTGGTTTTTTTTATAACTATAGTTTTGGAAGTTTTCCAGACTATGGGGAAGCAACTAAATCTTAATATGGAATTAAATATTTTGGTTAAAAAATAAATAGATTTTCGGCTTAAATTTTTTATTACTAGGGAGGGAATGCTATCATCGCCTGGGGCTTTTTTAGGTTTTAGACCTTTAATGATTTTTCCGGTTTCTTTTGGAGAGATAGATGAGAAATTAACAGTAAGAGGTGATTTTAAATAATCGCGGACGGATTTCAGAATTTTTCGGTTGTGGTGATTTGATCCAAAGAGAGAAGTAATTGAGGGGGTTGTTTGGAAATGCTTGGCTAATAGTTGAGCTTTATCTCTGTCCAGATATGCATAGCCGTCATTATTTTTTAAAGGAGGAATTTTCGGAGACTGCTTAGTTAAATTCTTGTGAATTTTCCACATTTTATTATCCCCTGGCTGACAGGATTTCAAAACCGTAGCCCAGTTTTCGTTTTTCCAATTATTAAGACGTGTTTTAATATAACTATTTAGTTTATTATAGACTAATTTGGTTTTTGGGTTATTATTACGTTGGAAGTATCTTTTTAATCTATTTTTAATGTATATTAGGGCTCTGAGTCGGTAGGGTAAATCATTATGATAATGTGGATGGTGATAATGTTGTGGAATGGATAACGACATGGATAATTTGATATGTTTATAAAAATCAATTAGAGTAGTGTCGATTTCTTTCGAATCATTTATGGTCGGATTTATGTTGATTCGGGAATCTAGCTCTTTCCTGAACTTTTGCCAGTCAACGTCTTTGAGCGAAAATTTGAGTATTTTTGAAACTGTAGGTAGGGGAGATTGAATACGAAAAATCACGGGATTATGGTCTGAATTTAGAAATGGTAAAGAGATAAAGAGGTGATAAATTGTAAATATTTTTCGTTAGAGCCAAATCGATAATACTAGGTTTGTAATTACGTTGAGTCGGTATATGGGTTGGTTCAGGCGGACTGTGTAGTTGAATGAGGTTTTTTACTATGAAGTTTAGAACGAATTTACCGTTTTTATTTGTTCTGTTACAGTTCCACTGTGTGTGCTTAGCGTGTAGGTCTCCAAAGATGATCACTTGTTTATTTAATTTGAATAGTTTAGTCATGTCTGGAATATTTATTTTATTTGGCGGGATGTACACAGATATTACAGTGGTTGATTTATTGTTAATAATTGTATTAATCGCAACGGCTTCAGTGGACATTAAGTCAGGAGCTTGTATAAAATGGTGCTGGACATCGGAACGGACTAAGAGCATGACGCCCCCACCTGCTCTGCTACGATCTCGTCTATAAATGACATATCCCGGAAGCGAGAAACGATCAGTTTCAGAAAGACGTGTTTCACAAACAGAGACTAAATGGGGTTGATTATGATTTAAAAATAATTTAAATTCTACATCGTTTCCGCGAATAGTTTGTGCGTTCCACATCATAAATTTAATTTTACTATTGTCACTAGTCATTAGAAATTTTTGAATGAGTTGTGGCATCTATTATAACGTTAAGGAGAAAGCTTGTTGTGGTAGAGTATGGGATATAATCGCTGATTTTAAGTTTTGTTGAATTAAGGCCAAGGCAAAAGTTGTTTATATCGCAGCTTTTACAATTGTAATTTAACAAGACAGTGTATATAAACAACTTTACAACGCTAACACTCATAAGAGATTTGAATATATAATTATTATGAATATATTTGCACAATAGGATGACCATTAATCAAACATAGAAAGTATGCCTTCTACTAGAATAAAGATTTTTGACATACCGTCTTCGGTGCTTTTTAGTTGTGATAAAATTTTTTTGAAGTTTGTAATTAATTTACTTACATTAAATAGATTAAACATACCTTTTATTTCTTTAAAACAGTCAGACATCGTAGGTTCATTAGGGTTGTTGTTGACGGTTTTCGGAGAGAACGTGTTTTGAGGCCACGGAGATTTCGGGGTTGGTAGTACTGGAAATTCTTGATCGCTTTGTGTAAATGTTTTTCGTGGAATCGCTCGTAGTGCTGGGTTTTTTTTGGTTAGCTGTAGTTCGAGATTTCTTTGGTATTTGGAGCATTGCGTGGAGTTTGAAAAATGTTCATCAGAGCAATTGCAGCATTTGGGTTTGAAACCGTCAATTAATGTATTTGGGCAATTATTTGAAAGATGTTCTCCGGCACATTTCAGACATCTTGGATTTTTGAAGCAATTACGTGCCACGTGGTTAAATTCCTGGCATTTGTAACATTGAATTAAAGTTTTGTTTGACCTATATTTCTCCCATTTTATTACTATTGCTACGGTCAAGACAATGACGGGTGGACCACGCCTGGAGGGGCCTAGATGAGGCTAGAGACTTCTGGACCTGGACAGTCCTCGAAGTGCCTGGAAAGGCCCACCACCCTACCTGCGCCCGGGTCTAGAAGATTCGGCGGTGGTACAAATAGCGGTCCCCTGAGCCTAGGTGAGTCAGTCTTAATCCGGCTCAACAAGTATCAGTGATGTGTCAGTGAACAGTGACAGTGAACAGTTCGTGACAGTGTGACAGTATAGTGAAACTGTGTGTCAATATTGTGATAACCGGTCGGTGGGAAATTAGAAGACTGTAGTTTATATATATGTTTTATAGTTGTAAGTTCTAGAATAAGTCTAACAGATTGTATGAATTTACGTAAGTAGTTTATTTGTTAGGAATACCTCATTTTATATGTATACTGTTTAGTAGTTAAGCTAGTGATTCCATTATTATTGTTAATATAGTGGTTAGTAATCCCTTTGTATTTGTGTTTTCTGTATTTAATAAATGTTTGTAATTTGTAAACTGGAGTAGTTCATTTCTCACACCCCGTAGCCCGTAACAATTTGGTGTCAGAAGTGGGATCATTGTAAATGGTTATAATTTTGGTTTTCTTGTTTTTGTAATTATTGGGCTACTGTGTGGAAAATGACTTCTCAGAGTGTTAGACAGAATGATTTAAAAGTTGCAGACTTAAGACGGGAGTTAGAAGAACGAGATCTGGATACTTCCGGAACGAAATCAGTACTGCAACAACGCTTGCGCCAATTTTTTGTTGATTCCGGGGAAAATCCAGAGGAGATTACATTTGAAAATGATTTCAGTAAGTTGTCTGCAACTTTTAAAACTGAATTAGGTACTGTTAAAAATGAGTTAGGTAATGTAGAAAAGAAGTTAGGAAATGAGTTAGGTAATGTAGAAAAGAAGTTAGGTAATGAGTTAAGTACTGTGAAAAATACATTGGAGGCTAAGTTAGGCAATTTAGAAACTAAGTTAATGGAAAGTGTAGACAATAAGTTAGCTGATGTAGAATCTAGATTAGGAGAAAAAGTCGATTCAGTAGAAAATAAACTTAGGGTAAGAATAGAAGCTCTAGAACAACGTACGAGCAACCCACCGACAATCGACACCGACCAACCCTCTGAGAGAAGCCCTCACAACACCATCCCCCCCGCCAATGCTGGGATGACACCAACGCACAACACCATCCCATTGTTCGACGGGAAGACGCCGTGGGAGGACTACATGACTCTCTTCGAGACAGCGGCTTCGATCCACGGGTGGTCAAAGGAGACGCAAGCATCAGCGTTGTGCCTAGCCTTGCGTGGAGACGCCTTAGGAGTGCTACAGGGGATGCCCATGTCGGAGCGGTGCAACTACAGTGAGCTGATGAAAAGACTGGAGATGCGTTTCGGCCATCGCCACATGGACCAACTATACCGTTCCCAGTTAAAGAACAGGGTCCAGAAGACCAACGAGACGCTGCAGGAATTTGAAGCAGATATCGCCCGGCTAGTGAGGAATGCCTACCCAACGGTCACCGACGACGTCTACGAGAGCTTGGCTATCGACAAATTCCTGGATGGACTTCGAGACCCGGAAACCCAACAGGCAGTGAAACTCGCACGCCCTAAAACTTTGGGCGATGCATTGTCGCAGGCCATGGAATTCGAGGCTGTCAGGCAGTCAGTCCGTGGACATGCACGGGTTCGAGCGGCAGAAGCGGAGCCTAACACGGCCCCCACCATCGAGGACATAGTAGCAAAGGTCTTGGAAGCCCTCAGGACCCGCAAAAAGGAGATACGCTGTTGGAGCTGCGGTCAACTTGGACACCCCAGAAGCAAGTGTCCTACCAGGAAGCCGGAAAAGCCAGCAACAGTGTTGCGGACTACGGTCGTTACCGACGGTTGGCAGGACACACAACTGGCAAAGGAACAGGACGAGGACCCGGACTTGAAACAAATAAGGGAATGGAAGCTATCAGGCCAAAGGAGACCAAGCTGGCAGGATGTTGCTCCCATGTCGAAAAATATAAAAACCTATTGGGCTCAATGGGACTCCATTCTACTGGACAAAGGTCTGCTGAAACGAGCATTGGAGAACACAGAGGGAGATCAGCGGAGACTACAGCTCATCGTACCAAAGATTAAAGTGCCCGAAGTACTGAGGGAATTACATGATGGAGCATCTGGTGGCCACCTTGGAGTTCACCGGACATTCGAAAAGGTTCGTGAACGCTTTTACTGGGCAAACCTCAAGGACGATGTGTTAGATTGGTGCCGGCGGTGTGCAACTTGTGCCGCCTCTAATGGACCGATAAGGAAAAAGAAGGCACCTATGAAGAAATACAACGTAGGAGCACCATTCGAGAGAATAGCGGTAGACATCGCTGGCCCTTTTCCTGTGACAGATAATGGCAACCGATATATTCTCGTGGCCATGGATTATTTTTCAAAGTGGGTGGAAGCTTACGCCCTTCCGAATCAGGAGGCCGCCACGGTTGCAGATGTTCTCGTGAAGCAGCTCGTCAGTCGGTTTGGGGTGCCCATGGAACTTCACGCTGACCAAGGAAGAAACTTTGAGTCGGCAGTCTTCACCAGGATGTGCGAGGCTCTAGGAATACGAAAGACCAGGACGACGCCTCTTCACCCTCAGTCCGATGGCATGGTAGAGCGCATGAACAGGACAATGGGTCGATATTTGGCCAAGGTAGTTTCTGACCATCAGCGAGACTGGGACCAATATCTTCATCTGTTCCTGCTAGCCTATCGTAGTTCAGTTAATGAAACGACAGGGCAGACCCCCGCCAATGTCGTGTTCGGCAGAGAACTACGCTTGCCTTGCGATCTGAAATTCGGTTTCAAGCCTGATGAGGAGGTCGCCGGAGAAGACTACGTCACGAACCTACGGAAGCGAATGAACACTATTCACGAGAAGGTTCGCACAAACATCCAGGGAGCAAGTGACAGAATGAAGGAGCGTTATGACATCAAGGCAGAGAAAGGTGGCTTCCAACCTGGAGACTTGGTCTGGCTACACGATCCTCGAAGAAGGCATGGCTACTCACCGAAACTCCAAAACTCCTGGGACGGACCGTATGAGGTCATCAAGAGGATCAATGATGTCATCTATAGGATCAGGAAGCAGCCCAAAGGAAAACCCAAGGTAGTCCATTTCAACCGATTGGCTCCATACAAGGGAAACCATGGCCCTACAGAGGAACAGCAAGTGAGGAACCTCACCGACAAGGACCTAACTCCCCATCCTAAGGCGCCAGACTCCCTTAGGGTAACGCAGACAGTTTACAGAGACATATTCTCGTTACCGGTAGACTATGCTCTAGCACATTGTGTCGCCGAACATCTGAGGAATTCCCGGGGGATTGCGACGGTCTTCAGGAAGAAGTTCGCTGGAATTGAAGAGCTGGAACGCCAGGGACCAAGAGTTGGGAAGACTCTCCATCAAGAGCATGAAGGCCGGCACCTGTTTTACTTGGTTACCAAGAGTTCATCAGAGCAGAAGCCGACATACGACACACTGCGCCGGAGTCTTGACGACCTGCGGAGAAAGCTTCTGGAACTGCGTGTCACCAAGCTCGCCATCCCGAAGTTGGGTTGTGGATACGATGGCCTGGAGTGGAGGATTGTCAGGAACATTGTAGAAGAGACGTTCGCCAACTCTGGAGTCATCATAATGGTATGCACGTTCAACCCCTGGAAAGACAAAACACCTACATCGGAGGAAGATCAGCATCGCTCAGCTTCTGCAATCTGTGCTCTGGGGCAGAGCACGTCTAAGGAGGGGGTAGTGCTACGGTCAAGACAATGACGGGTGGACCACGCCTGGAGGGGCCTAGATGAGGCTAGAGACTTCTGGACCTGGACAGTCCTCGAAGTGCCTGGAAAGGCCCACCACCCTACCTGCGCCCGGGTCTAGAAGATTCGGCGGTGGTACAAATAGCGGTCCCCTGAGCCTAGGTGAGTCAGTCTTAATCCGGCTCAACAAGTATCAGTGATGTGTCAGTGAACAGTGACAGTGAACAGTTCGTGACAGTGTGACAGTATAGTGAAACTGTGTGTCAATATTGTGATAACCGGTCGGTGGGAAATTAGAAGACTGTAGTTTATATATATGTTTTATAGTTGTAAGTTCTAGAATAAGTCTAACAGATTGTATGAATTTACGTAAGTAGTTTATTTGTTAGGAATACCTCATTTTATATGTATACTGTTTAGTAGTTAAGCTAGTGATTCCATTATTATTGTTAATATAGTGGTTAGTAATCCCTTTGTATTTGTGTTTTCTGTATTTAATAAATGTTTGTAATTTGTAAACTGGAGTAGTTCATTTCTCACACCCCGTAGCCCGTAACACTATGTTACAACAGTAGTGAAGGTTATTTACTTTGGCTAGCTGTTCTTTATTGTCCAAAATTATTATTAATATCGGAAGCTTTATTACCCCGTTTTCGGATTTTTTTTCCATTTGATAGATTTTATGAATGCCCAGGCCTTGATTTTTTAGGTCGGACGAAATTTCTTCTATAGGGAACTCAGGAGGCATACCTTTTAGAATAGTTTTTGGTTTTGTTTCACTTTTCGGGGTGAAAGTGTGAAAACCGAGGTTGAGATCTTTAAAAGCCCTTTTTACAAGTTCGAAGTCTTCACTGTTTTGGACGTAGATTGTAGTTTTATTCATGTTATATTTTATATTTAAGTCTTTTACTTTTACTTTTAAATCATTGACAGTACCACTGATATTGTTGTAAGATGAGTTAACGATTATTGGGGGGTATTGGCTTTTCTTCTGTTTATGATTTACAATGTTTTTTAAGATCTCCGTATCTTCTTCATCTAAATCTGAAAGTAAATCATAACTATTGGAGGTTTCAATATTGAACTCACCTCTTTTACGTTTGGTTGAAGTACCTGGTATCTGTTCTGCCATAGTTTGTGCTTGGCCCCCGATCGGGGCGCCCTTGATTGTTCTACTTTGATGAGTGGTGAACAATTAAAAACTAACAGAGAAACACGAAATTTACCACTTAAAACATAGAATAAGTTATAAAAATCCTAGTAAAAAATATATCACTTTTATAACCTTATATGATATAATATTATGAATGATATAATAGATCTTTTAATAAAACACATGTTTCTATATAAATTCAATTTAATTAATTCCTTAATAGTTTCACGTATTTTTATCTCTGTTTTTGAAAATTCTTTCATTGATTTTAAAAATGGAGGTAAGTGAAAGTCGTGTGTTGTCCGCACCAGATTTTTTAAAATTTTGGTGTTGAAAACAATGTTACATATAGTGTGTGTTCTAATAAAGAGATAATCCATTATTGATGTTGTTTATGTGGTGATACCACCACATAGTGGTGACCCCGCATACCAAATTCATTTACATCAACGAATCCAAGTGACAACTATTTTTTTTGTAACACCTTTAAGGTGCAAGAGGTTAACCGTTTATCAGTTAAAGTGCCTCCTTTCTGGCGTAATAGGCCTGAATTATGGTTCAAGCAGTCATAAAATAAAAGCCATTTTCAAATAGCAAAAATAACGCAGGACCAAACTAAATACAACTATGTTATTGCTAAACTCGAAAACGATATCATGGAACAGGTTAGTGATATTATCAGTTCTCCACCAGAGACTGATAAGTTCAATGCTATCAAAAATAACCTTATAGCAATTTATTCAGAAAGCGAGGGACTCAAACTACGTAGATTTTTTTATCAAATTGAGTTAGCCGATTCCAAACATTCTCAATTACTTAGAAATATGAGAAACCTGGTAGATAATAAAATAACAGATGAGGTTTTAAAAACGTTATGGTTACAACGCCTACCTGTTTCTTGCCAAACTGTATTAGCTGTTATAAATGAACCATTAACTAACTTAGGGTTAGTAGCAGATAGGACAACAGAAGTCAATCCTAACACACCCTACGAGAGTTACGGAGTTGATGCCGTTTCGAACGTTGAATCTATGATCAAAGATCTCTCGATTCGAATAGATAAGTTAGAAACATCCTGGTTTCTAAACCAGATCTCGATCTAGAAACCGCAACATCCCGAAAAAAACACGATTATTGTTACTATTGTGGCGTCAACACATGTTGTTGCCAAGGAGACACAACCTTCATGTGTTTCGTGTTACAAAACAAAATTAAATGTGGTGTGTGTTTTTTTTTTTTTTTTTTTAATTATATTTTATTGAATTTTACAACTGTATATTACATAAATACAATAAGTAAAAGTGATGAATTATAATAAAAGGCGTATAAGGCTTGTGAAGAAATTACCCAGCGGTAGTACTTCGATGTTTATTTAAGTAAGTAGATCCCGAGGCCATCTTCTTTTCAATCGCCTCGGAGGGTTGTCAGGAATATGCGAGGTTGATAGGTTGCGGACAAGAGGGTTTATATGAGTTGGGAGTTTGGAATTAAAAGTGGTATATCTGGTTCGAGAAAGGTCTGCCACAAATGGGATATTAAGGTCGTAATGGATGATTTTATTTGTGACGAAATAAGGAGCATTTAGGATTTTGCGAAGGATTTTGGATTGTAAGGATTGGATGCGGGAGGAATTAGATGGCTTAGTAGAGCCCCAAAGCTCGATTCCATATGTCCAGATTGGTCTGATGACAGTCATATAAATGAGCTTTTTGTAGTGAATTGGAAGTTTTGAACGTTTGTCTAGTAAGTGTTGTAGTAATCGGTATCTACGGGCAGTTTCCTGTCGTTTTAGTCTCGTGTGAGGGTGTGTGTGTTTTAATAAAGATATAACCCATTATTGATGTTGTTTATGTGGTGATACAAATGCAATGGTTTAAGTAAATATAGTCTATTCCTACATCAAACCTATCAATTAATCTATTTTTGAAGCTACCACTGCCTTAGCAAAGTCGTTGGTCAAAAAATATGGTATAAGTATAGCCATGATGCCTTAGGAGAAAGCAGCTTCGCTCAGAACCGAAAAAGAATTTGAAAGACGCAAAGCACTAGGGTCGTCCTTTAACTGTTCTGGGAAAACTGAATTAAGATATTACCTGACAGATGTCAACATGTAATATATCAAAATGGGCCATATATAGTTGATTAAAACCATTTACAAGAATCTTCGCTTCACATCAACAATTGTTATTGAGTAATATTACAATCTGTCCTAATTTGTACATTAATGATAGTAAGCAAATAGAAAATTCATACAATATTTACACAGCAATAAAATTATAAAATAATAATAATATATACAATACGGAATCAATAAAACGTATACAAAGTCTAGAAATCTATAAATCACCCATAACTACATACACGACGTACATACAGCACATTGAGGGAAGAATCTAGCCAATGCTAGAACTCCAATATATACATGTTTACAAGAGGTCTCGTGGCCACTGCTTTTTCAACCTTATTTTTGGATTGGTTAACTTTGATTCGCCATTTCTTACACCAGTCTTCTATTAGAAAGAGATGCCTTTGGAGGATTTTGGCAATGCAATTTCAGGATCTGAGTAAGAGGATAGAACGGATGTTATATCAGCGTACGTTGCAAAGAAGATATTAGGGCAAATAGGAATATCAGCCCTGAATAGATTGTTGAGGATAGGACCAAGGACGCTGCCTTGAAGAACACAGGATTCGACTGGATAATAATTGGAATATTCTGTACCACAGCGAACTCGGAAGGAGCGGTTTGATAGATAGGATCGGAGGACTAGGTATACGGATTGGGGTTAATGGTTTTTGAGCTTAAAGAGCGATCCCGGGTGCTACAACCGGTCAAATGCTTGTGTTATGTCCAGAAATGCACCCGGGCAGTCAGTATTCCTTGTTTTCCACGGCAGAGGAAATATGGTCAACAACTCGGAGCCCTTGTTGATCAGTTGAATGTTGAAAAGAAAAAAAAGACAAGTAAAATAATGGCGAGTCCGAGCTAGAGGCAATCAGATGCTGAAGAAGTGACCCTCCTTTCACTTTTTTCGTGACTGCAAAAAGTAAATTATAACTTTGCTTACCGATATTTCTCCAATATTCCCTGCTGTGGTTTTCCTGAAGTCTAGTCATGTTTTTTATGACTGAACTCAAGTAAATTTCTACCGAAAAAAAGCAAAAATCTCAGAGAGGAAGTAACTTATGACTGGTATCATCGAGTGCATCAGCTGATCTCTGACTCAAAAATCACGCGCCCGAGATACCTACAATTGGCGTATCCTTAGGGATCAACCCAACCGATGAGCCTCAACCGAGGTAACTGCATTCATGATCACCATACCCCCCAAGGATACTTACAAGAATTTCAAGTTTTATTGAAATCACCAGTAAAAACCGCTACAAAATTATCTCACAAGCAATATTATTAGTTAGATTGTAGGCTATTTTCATTTTACTTATTCTTTGATTTATTTCCTTTTTACTTTCACTTACCTCTATGTGCAATATATAGTAAGGGAAAGTATTACAATCGTGAAAATTTTCGAATTCCAGCTTTCAACGGAAATACATGTTCTAGGGTCCCCTGTATCCAAATAACTAAGTCCCGCAAAAAGGTCTGTGTTTGTGTGTGGTAACACCCGGGCGAAGACGAAAATTCCTGTGAAACTGAAATTTCATATTTAAGACAAATATACGCCCGAGATGTTACAGCAACTTTTTCATCAAAATCAGCTGACCGGAAGATCTACTTTATACCATGCATTTCGCACCTTTTTACGATTTTCTTAAAAACGGCTCTAACGATTTTGATTTTGATGGGCTTTAATATGATGTAGGTTTCATTTTGATTGAAATAGTCTGACAGGGCGCAAAAGCCGATATTTTAAATTGTCTTCGTCTAAAGCATCTTTAATTTTGTAGATTAGAAATAATTGACCATTTCATGTGGTCAGCACTGATAAAAAACGAATATATATACAAGTGGAATAAAATTGATGATAAAATAATTGAGAAAAGTGGAAAAGTATTTTTTAATGTAATTTTTGTTTATTTAAAGATAAGGACCATAATATATATGTATAATGTACTGTCGGAATGCTAAAAATTTTAGAAATAATAATATCTTCTATAAAAATTTGTAAAATGTGAAACTCGTGTGTTGCGCACACCACATTTTTTTTTTTTAATGTACTGTTTGAAAACGTTAATGTGATTGTTTTTACCTAGCATAGAAAGTTGTAGAGTGGTGAAAAGTGCAAAAAATTTGGTGCGTACAACACACGACTTTCACTGACCTACGTTTTTTTTTTTATTTATATTTTCTTGATTTTTACGAATGTATAAAAAAATAAATACAAGTAAAAGTGTTGAAATACAATAAAGGGCGTGAAAAGGCTTGTGAAGAAACTACCCAGTGGTAGAACTTCGATGTCTATTTAAGTTAGTAGGTCCTGAGGCCATCTTCTTTTCAATAGCCTCGGAGGGTTATCAGGGATATGTGAGGTTGATAGGTTGCGAACAAGAGGGTTTATGTGGGTTGGGAGTTTGGATTTGAATGTGGTATATCTGGTACGTTAAAGGTCTGCAACAAATGGGATATTAAGGTCGTTATGGATGATTTTGTTTATGACGAAGTAAGGAGCATTTAAGATTTTGCGAAGGATTTTGGATTGTAAGGATTGGATGCGGGAGGAATTGGATGGTTTAGTAGACCCCCAAAGTCGATCCCATATGTCCATAAGGGCCTGATAATGGTAACATATATGAGCTTTTTTTAATAGAGTGGAAGTTTTGAACGTTTGTCCAGTAAGTGTTGTAGTAATCGGTATCTACGAGCAGTTTCTTGTCGTTTAAGTCTTGTGTGAGGAACCTACGTTCTTAAAATCGATTAAAGAATTTACAAATACAGTTAGAAATAAAAGTGAGTGCAACTAATAAAGAATCAA
Source organism: Piezodorus guildinii (assembly GCA_023052935.1). Taxonomy (NCBI): domain Eukaryota; kingdom Metazoa; phylum Arthropoda; class Insecta; order Hemiptera; family Pentatomidae; genus Piezodorus; species Piezodorus guildinii. Next base: position 182,168,628 of record CM041292.1, on the reverse strand, counting down.
TTAAATAGAAGTTCTACAGAAACAAGAAATAAAGTTGGTTGAGGGCGCAGCCACAAAGAAAACACACCAGTAAGGAAAAAATAAAATAAGTGAGTTTTATTGGTGTTTTTTTGTTACCATATCCCCAAACTCCATCATATGGTTTTATAGTTACCACTCATAAACGCATTTACTAATTTAAATGAAAACAAAATAAAATATTCGCGAGCAAAGCAGCGGTTTACAGCTAGTTATTATCTAAAATAATCAGTTAGTTTTAGCGGTTTTATTAACTATTACAAGCTTGTGTATAAGATAATATTTTTTTCTAAAATTTTTAGCTTTCCAACGGTATATTATCATGTTGTTATGTTCAAAAACAAAAATTGCATAAAACAAATATGTTTTCAGTTTTGTCCTATAGTTGAATATCGAATTCGTCTAACTTACATATATAGCTGTTTTTTATCAATGGTAACAAGATAATATGGTTATTTTTATAGAATCAACAAAATTAAAGGTACTTAAGAGGAAGAGAATTTTAAATATCGGCATTTAAGCCCTGTCAGACTGTTTCAATCATAATGAAACCTACATGATGTTAATGCCCATTAAATTTTACATCGACATAGCGAATTTAATCAAAATCGTTAGAGCCGTTTTTGAGAAAATCGTAAAAAGGTGCAAAATGCATGGTATAAAGTGGATCTTCCGATCAGCTGATTTTGATAAAAAAAAATTTGTAACATCTCGGGCGTAAGGTGTCTTAAATATGAAATCTCAGTTTCAAAGGACTTTTGGTTTACATGCGAGAGTTGCCACACATACACACACACAGACCTTTTTACGGGACTTGGTCATTTGGACTCAGGGGACCGTAAAACGTGTATTTTCGTTGAAAATTGGAATTAAACGATTTTCACGATTGCAATTTTTTTCCTTACTATATAGGTAGGTGAAAGTAAAAATAATTATCCGTGGTTTCTTCGTTAAAAAAACTATAATTTTTGTCTCTATCATAAAAAATCAACTGTGTTATTGAATTAAATTACTTTTTAAAACTAATCCCGCCATGTTGTTTCTTTATTTATTTAACAACACTTTATGCTACTGTGGCTAATCGGACAATGCTCAGTGGGAGACCTGAATTTTTCCCTATCCAGGTTTAATTAGGATAGGGATCTTTAACGAGTATCTGACATCGCACTGGTTTGGGACCACATTTTCACGGTCCCTCCGAAGGACGGCATAACTAAGGACTTTTTACTCCCATTAACAAATCCGAGGACTACTTGCGGGTTTGAACCCGTGACCTTTGGCATGCTAGCCAATATACATCAGGTTATCCCATCGTCGCTCTTTTAAAACCAATCAGCTAATCAGTTAAGGTCTAGGAATTGTGATCATGGCCTCGGAACCCATATCGCCAAGAAGCATCCCAGGGAGGCTAACAGAAACACACTGAGGGGCAATAGTACCAAAATAATGTAAAAGAGGACATTGCACAGTGGTCTGCCATGTTTAAAGGTCTTTTGGATGATAACAGAATGAATCCTGCGGATTTCGATGAAGCTATGAATAAGTTTCTCAAATTTCTTAAGGATATTAATTCGATATTGCCAGGTCCCCAGCATCCTGCCATAAAATTTTATAGAATGAGAAAAAATAATAAAACCAACATGTCAAGCAAAGGTGCTGGGAAAGTTTCAAATCCGCAGAGGTCCAACAAGGCAGACAGGAGACGTCGGCAAGAGAGATATCAATATGATGTTGCCCAATATAATTATTTTAATAGAAGAAAAAAAGTTGTGCAAAACATCATGAACGCTGACGCTCCCAAGCAATGTCCTCTAAAGGTATCGGACGTTCAAAATCATTATAAGAACCTCTTTGAGACCGAAAATCTCCGCAAGCGTGCGGATTATGAAAAGGTTTTCCCAATGCCAAATTTAACGTCCATAGAGATTGGATCAGTAAAAAAGGCAATAAAATCGACGTCTTTGGATACATCGCCGGGGCCTGATGGGGTGTTAATCCGCACGATAAATTTTTCGATGTATCTCATATAATCAAGACAATGGCGGAGTAATGTTGAAGGTGGCCTACGTACCAGAACCACTTCGGCAAGGGCGCACAATTTTAATACATAAAGGCAAAGGAGAAACAACAAATATCTCTTCCTGGAGCCGATCACCATCTATTCAATTGTGCGCCGAATTATAGAAAAAGTTCTGGACCAAGAACTCAGGAAGCAGGTCACCTTCAGTAGGAATCAGAGAGGTTTTATTAAGGGTCTTCCGGGAACGCACGTCAACGCGAGAATTATAGAGGCAATACTTGAAAGATGCAAAAATAAGAAAAAGTAACTGCGCTGTTGTCTTTCTCGACGTTGTCGGTGCTTTTGACATGTGGGCATGCTCATATAACCAGGTCATTGGAAGCGAGGGGTGTTTCGCCGGATCTCAAAAACGTGATATCAGCTCTCCTTTGCACCAACGTAATTAAAATTAACATTAGGAACCCACATCACGAGCCCGATTAATGTTCTACGCGGTGTACCACAAGGCGGTCCCTCGTCATCGACGCTGTTTAATCTAGCTATAGATCATTTATACCGGGACCTGTGCGACGTAGAATTCACAACAAAGTTTGAACAGGTTGAAAAGTGACCAAGATTGCGTGGTCCTTACAGGTTTCGCTGATGATCAGGCGGTCACGGCGCATGACAAGGGTGCAGCGGAAAGGATGATAGATGGAGTCTAAAAGATCCTCGCGGAGATTGGCTTAGCGATAAATTCGGGAAAAAGTGTGGGTATAGTGCTCAACAAAGGAGAGCTGGAAGCAACGACGCTTCCCTTGAGAATGGAGATAGCATCCAAACTTTGAGGCATGGTGAAACCATAAAGTATTTAGGATGCTCAGTCTCGGGGAGCTACGATTCAATGAGGAAGCGGTGACAAAGCTGAATAAGAATCTGGAAAGTTAGTCACCTCTTGCTTGCTTAAGCCTGAGCAAAAGCTCAACATTGTGAATCAATATTTGTTCCCGGGTCTCATATACCCTCACCAAACTGCGCCCCTCACAAAGCTACGCTCAGAAATATTAGAAGGTATCGCCACCATGATTCGCAGGAGTGTCAAAGCCATCATCGGACTCCCTGCGAACACCTCCACGGCGATGCTGTACGCTCCCAGGAGGTACCGAGGACTAGGATTGATCCGCTGCCAATGGGAGGCTCCTCTACAACACTGGTCCATCGCTCAGCGACTGTCCAATGTGCCGGATGCCCTGTTCCAGTCCACATTAGATTATTCGACCGAAGTTGCTACATGTGCTGAGAGACTGGGGGTTGAGCAAGGGCACCGGAGTATGAGAGCTCTACGGCAGTCGCTACGAGAAAACTCGTTCGAGGAATGGGCCAGCTGCAGGTGGCAGGGCATTGGGGTACGACATTTTAAAGAAACCCCGAAAGCTAACAAATTTATGTACGAAAAGCAGATACTTTCGGGGTCTGAATGGTCAATACCCTGAAACTTAATATCAATTATGCACCCCTGCGTGGAGTCCCAGGTGTCAGCGGACAGGTCAGAGATGTTGGGTCCCTCTGTCGCAAATGCAACAGAGAGCCAGAAACACCAGCTCACGTGCTGGGAAAATGTCCCAACAACTCCCTCCTGATAACACGCCGTCACCATAGAGTAAAGCATGAGTTGATGAGGCTCCTTAAAGAACGATATTTGCCTGCTTCGAGGAAGTTTACTGTGTGGATACGGATGGATCCACGCGATATGCTGATAACGTGGCATTTCCTAAGACCGGAAATTCGGCTGCCATTCTGGATCCCACCGTGAGATATAAATCTAACGACCTTGAACAGGCAAGTAAAGTGGAAAGGGAAAAGAGAGTAATCTACGAAAAATTATCCCTTTCCTCAAGGAAAAGTTCCGCGAGAGCTATGGCGAGAGAGAGTTCAACGTAAAAGGCCTTTGGTTCGGAGCCCGCGGAGCTGTGCCTGGTTCAACAAGGAGCTTCATGGAAGACATAGGTGTCGATATAAAAGACGTAGCAAGGATAGCAGAAAGTGTGGTTCTCGACTCCCTGGGAATTATACACTATCACATCTACTCCTAACAGGTATAATTGGAGGGGCATGCATGTGCATCTGTGTTCAGTTATATTTTAATTTTAACAGATTATTTTAATATAAAGATATTGATTTTGGGTGCTGAGTGTTTTGGTATTGTTTTTATTAATGATAGTGTGATTTTTTAGTATGTAGTTGTTTAATGTATATATAATTTGTTGTTTTTTTTTTTAATTTAATCTTTGGTGTATATGTATAGATATATCTAAGTATTTGTAAGAAAATGTGAAACAGTAGAGAAGGAAAAGAGAAAAAAAAAAATAGGAAAAATAAGTAGGAAAAAAAATTTAAAAGGAAAATAAAAAAATAAAAATATTGTATTTATAGTTAAATAAAATGTTAAGAATATTCCTGTATGAAAAAAAATCGGTATGCTGTGTTATAGCAACCCAATTACGTTGGGCAGGATCATTTTGTTTGTTTATTTATGAATAAAGTGTATCTCTCTGGATGTCTTGTTATTTTTATGAAAATGGTGCTGTAGTTTCGAAGAAAAGCCGCGGACGACGTACACGGGACGGCTGACAAACGATTTTTTTGTTTATTATTTTCAATAATGAACCTTTGTAAAAAAAAAAAAACATTACCAATTTGAGAACTTACGTTTCAAGAGCGTAGAATTCGAATAACGAATAAAAAATAATCCGTTTCTCCTAATTAATAAGTATATACCAAATTTGAAAAGAATAATTCAAACTGGTCCTTAAGGCTGCTTTCGACTCGGTCCCACGTCAAGAAATATGGAACGCCCTTGCAGTAAAAAATGTGCCAAGAGATCTTATTACAGCCATAAAAACTGTATACACTGATTCTAAAGGAGTGGTACGGATTAATGGAACAGAGTCTGCTCCTTTTCCCATTGATAGAGGAGTAAAGCAGGGAGACAGTCGGAGCCCGCTTCTGTTTACGGTGTTTATGGATGAAATCCATAAAATTTGTAAAAAGCGAACTGCCCGAACATTCTCAATTAAGTGGAACATGAGGACTATTCTGAGCCAGCCACTGCTAACGCTGATAATATCGTCCTAATCTGTGACACAGAAGATAAACTACAGTAAGCTCTAATAGAATGGCAGGAAGACCTTCAGCGAAAGGGAATGACCATAAATGTCTCCAAGAGCAAGATACTGGTCCTGTCCCGAGATGAGGAAGAGACTGTGGAGGTAATTGTAACGGCGAGGCTCTCGAAGTAGTTGAAAACTTTCTCTACTTAGGCTCCAATATAAATAGACAGAGAAAAATAGAGTACGAAATTGCAAACAGGATTGCTAAAGCAAACCACATTGATTATAGTATATGCAATAGTATTTTTGGCCGCCGAAATGTGGGGCTAGAGACGAAGCTCCACATTTACAAATATGTATACCTCCCTACTCTTACCTACGGGAGCGAGAGCTGGGTAATGCTGGACAAAATGGGTACTGCAGCTGAAATGAGGTGTTTACGTAGGGTCGCAGGAAAAACGAGAAGAGGCCATAAGAAATGAAAGAATTAGAGCGGAGCTAAAAATTCCTGCCATTACCATTTGCTTTTAGTGCCATTTGACAGAGAATTAAATTTTTGACAAAATGAAAAAAGAATAATAGAAATTGGTTAACAACTAGCTGAGACATTGCGTTTTGAAATCAGCGGTAGTGATATTATATTATACTTTGCATTATTGCTTTTCATATTACTTAATTGCCTATCAGCAGCTATATAAACAGTTATACCCTAATATTGTTATATGGAAATAATAAACCATTGTGTAATAATTTGCAGCGTTTTAATTAGTTTTTCGGATTGTACGTATCTTGAAACCTTGAAACGTAAGAGAGGGGAGAAGTATTTTTTTTTTTTTTTTTTTTTTTTGCCGATTACAAAGGTTCAATACGGAAAAAATAAACCAAAATCTCGTAGGGGCAACACACGAATTTCAATTACCTCGCTTGTTAAAATCAATTTAAGAAAGGTCGTGTATTTTTCATGACGAAAGGAGGCGGGGCTGATATGGGAAGTGCCCGAAGTCGGTGATCCAGCGGGGGAGGGGGCAATGGAGTAGGCAAACGCGTTTTAAACTTTTGCCAACAAAGCTTATTAATATTTATTCAATTAATACAATAATGATCCAATAATGAATTTACACCCCTCAGTATCCTCAATACACAATACAAATTTTGTAGAGTAGTACAGTTTTAGGACGAGAAAGCTTAGAAATCTGACGAAATATGCGTGTTGAAATAGATCTACTGTTAAATATTTAATTAACACAGACTCGAATGTATGATCAGTCAATGTTCAAGCAGGTAATTACTTCATGCTCGAACATGAAGAAAAGTAATCATCGTGTAATCATGGATGTGTCAGAAATTTCAGAGAAACACATATTATAAATTATTAAATTTTGTTTTTATTTATTAAATATTATTTTTTTTATTTTCAATTGCCTGCAGACTAATCGTTTACATTTCATCGCAGTCAAAGCTGGTTATACGATCATTTCTCAAAACCCAAGGTTGGCTCAACAGCTCCATCTTGCATCGGTATCGCCTATTGCTTGTAAGCCCTTTTGCTTGGAACTCGTACATCCAGCGTTGGCCTTCAACTTTCTGAAAAAAGCGAAGTTTTAACATTATTGGAGCATTTCTTGTTTTGCTTATTTCATTTCATTCTATCTGTAATATTAATTAATTGACCATATATAAAATGAGTTATTAGAACACAGATAATAACGTTGGATGATCCACTGTATTCGAATCCAATATGTTTAAGTTCAGACTTCCACATTACGGTTCTTGTTTGGACACCATCTCGCGTGGGAATAAGAGGTAATGAGAAGGCAAGCGAAGCAGCCAAAAAGGCAGCATTATCCTCAATAGAATTAAGCCCTATATTCACAAAATCTAATATCTGTACCTACCTTATAAACCAAGCATCACTCACAAGGTCCAGGCTTTCGGAAAATACCGATGGACTAAAAAAAAATAAAAAAATGTAGTATAATCGTGAAGTAGTTAAAACAATGACAGGAGTTGTCATTACTTCATTGAGAATAGGCCACACCCGACTGCCCCGTAGCTACCTTATCGGGAAGATAACTAGAAGGTGCTAGGTGAAAATAGATGTAATACATAGTATATATAGAGAGGTGGCTCGTTCCAGGAGAAGCAATATGGCGGACAATACTAATGACGTCACTTGTCCTCGGTCCTTTGTTTGGTTTATGGCTGTGCTTGGTCGGGGTAGTATGTCAGTGTGCTATTGTCTTTAGAATTCGTTTTCTGTGTTATTTAATTTTTTTGTTGTGTTCTTTTACAGTTTGAAACCTAAAATATGCCTGTAAAATCTTGTACGGTTGCAACTGCGATATTTTATCCCGATTAGTTTCATTAAAGCCTGACACGTTTTTGGTTCTCAGTTCCTGTTAACTTGGCGTTTATTCCCAAAAGTTACTGTATCCACTTTAGAGAATTTTACAGGAAAGGTATTAACAAAAAAATACATCAAATAAATGTGAACATTGAGATATGGACATGATAGGCGTGAGAAGAATCTACCCAGTGGTACCACTTCAAAGTTTATTTAGATAAGTAGGTCTCGAGGCCATCGTCCTTTCAGCCGCCTCGGAGGATAGGATAGGAATAGAAGGTGATGAGAGATTTCGGACAATTGGGTTTGGGTGAACTGGTAATTTGGAGTGAAAAGAAATATATCCAATTCGGGCTGAGTATGCAACTAATGGAATATTCAGGTCTTTATGGATTATTTTATTGGTGACAAAGTAAGAGGCATTCAGGATCTTTCGGAGGACTTTGGATTGCAAGGATTGGATGCGAGAGGAATTTGATGGTTTAGTAGAGCCCCATAGCTCAATTCCATATGTCCATACAGGCCTAAGTATGGTAATATAAATTAGTTGTTTGTAGTAGGTGGGAAGTTTTGATCGTTTGTCAAGTAAATGTTGTAATAAACTATATCTGCGAGCTGTTTCTTGTCGTTTCAGTCTAGTGTGAGGATTCCAAGTAAGTCGTCTGTCAAGATGCAGTCCAAGGTACCGGATCTGTTCAACTGAGGTGAGTGGAATATTGCCAAAGGATCTTGTGGGACAGGTAGACATAGGTTTGCGGCGAAGGGTAAAGGTAATTTGGCGGCATTTCGTAGGATTTATTTTGATCCTCCACTTTTCACACCATTCTTCAATGGAAGCAATGTGAGACTGAAGGGTTTTGGGAAGCAATAGTTGGGTGATTGTTTACAGATAACGCACTTGTGTCATCGGCGAATGTAGTGAGGGACAGTGCAAGGATGAATAGGAATATCAGCTGTATGTATGGTATAAAGGATTGGATCCAAGATGCTACCTTGGGGTACACCTGCAGTATGAGTAAATATGGAGGAGAAGCAAAGGTTATGATTTACTTTAAAGGTTCTTCCTGTGAGGTACGAAGGAATCAATAAGAAGTAGTGAGGAAGTGACGAAGTTTTTAGAGCAGTCCTGGGTGCCAAAAATCGGTCAAAAGCCTCATCCACGTCGAGAATGGCTCCGGTGCAATACATTCCACTCCAATGTGAAAGATATCACAGAAGATTCGGTCACAGTGACACTGCTGTATAGAGGAATGGGATGAGCGAAATCCAAACTGGTGGGGGGGTTTTTCCAGTATTTTAATTCCGGTAAAAGAGAGATAGGACGGTAGGAGGAAGAGTTTTCTAGAGACTTTTTAGTTTTAGAAATCAATTTGATAATGGACGAATTTACTTCATAATTTTTTATTAAAACCTAATGATGATTTGTCACTGTGTTACCAACTTATTTTCCCATATTATTGCACTTTTTCCATAACTTTTTAGCAATACAATATGGATATAGTAATTTTTGGAATGAAACGTGGATATAGTCATTTTTGGAAGAATATAACGCAAGATAACAGTCACTGTTGGTAACAATCACCATAACCTCCCCACATACATTACCGATAACTGACGCCTTTATAAGGTTAATTACTAAGTTATTTCCTTATTATCTCTCTGAGAAATATCTTTCCTTCCTGGTTAATTATATTTGATCATCTTTTCTTCATAAAGAAAGAGAATATTCCTTTTATTTATGGCACTATAATAAGGAAGTACTTTTCAACAATATAATGTGGATGTAGTACATTTTGGAATGAAACGTGGATATAGTACTTTGTGGAAGAATATAACGCGAGATAATAGTCATCATAACCTTCCCCCTACAACATTACTCATAACTAACGTCTTTATTAAGTTAATTACTAAGTTATGTATATTTCCCTATTATCACTCTGAGAAATATCTATTCTTCTTAGTTAACAAAACTTCGTCTTTTCTTCTTAAAGAAAGCTAATAATCAAAGGACCTTTTATTTATTTTTGGCACTATAATAAGAAAGTATGTAATTATGAAGTTGATTTTGAACTTTTGTTCTGTGAATTTAGCAACTGTATTTATATTATTAACTACGCGTAAACAATTTCAACCATAGACACTGATAAATAAATAATTTTTAAGCTTTTATTTTACATACTTCACAAAAATATATATTTTTTTTTTTAGGTTAGATCTGGCAAAGTTTTTTTTCTTATATTTAGTGAGGTCAGGAAATGATATTTCTAACCATTTTTTGGATCAAATAGCATTATTCTATGAAAATATAAGTTTCTGAAAAATTCTAGACCAAATTGAATTACTATTTGAAATGCTATGAAAAAAATTTATTTAATTGAGAACCTACAAGAACCAAAGCGACGCAACTAAGTTGTTTAAAACAGCCTAAAAACTGGTTATTAGGTTAAACTCATTGATGAAAATAATAGCTGTGATTCAAGGCGTGATAAATGAACTGATAGCAATGCACGAAATGAAGTAAATAATAAATTAATGGTAATATATTACGGTGCTTCTGCTGTATTATAAGGAAATATGATACCTTTTGGAAGGAAATGAAAGGAAAGGTTATATCTATTTACAGAGGATATAGTACTTTTTGGAAGGATATGATTTTAGTAAATACCTTTTGGAATGAAATAAAATGTGGATTTAGTACCTTTTGAAACGAACTGCAGTTTTCAAATTAGTTTTTAAAGGATTTTTATATAAAATTTGATGACGGATTTAGATAATATTAAACCATTAGAATACAAATATTTCAAAATATCAATTTCGAATAAAATATCCTTTAGTAGCCTTGGAAATCAACGTCTTAATTAAGAGATAGTATTGAAGACGTTTCGCTGGCCTGTATTATTTAATAACTCATTATTTAGTTTTACATAAATTAAATTAAAGGGCCTAGCCGGATAAGCATGTGAAATCTGCCCCCGCGTGTATTGGAACCAAATTTCTACCATTGAGTCACACCTATGAGAAACAACCTTACGCAAATTTTTAGCCCCTTAATCCTAACGGGAGGGAACTTATGGAGGGGGGAAGAAAAAACGAAAAAAATTGTTTTCTTCTGAACAGCTCAACCGATTATCACGAAAAAATATATCTTATAGATTTTACAAATAGGTTTCAAAAAATATTATTTTAAATTTTTTTCCACGAATTGCTGGTCAAAAATAATTTTTGAATTTTTCGAAAAAATATTTTCTGGTTATGATGGTTTGGTACACCTCCAATCTTTCGCTACTTTATTTCATTGGGGGTCCTACTTAACATATATTTTTTTCAATTTTATCGCAAGTGTACCCCATAGTGAAAAATAAAAAAAACTATTTTTTCTCCTGAGCAGATCAACCGAATTTCACGAAAAAAATATATGTTAATGGTTTTTTAAAATAGTTCCGAAAAACATTTTTAATTTTTTTTTATTTCGATGACGTAACCGTAACGTAACGAAAACGTGGGTCAAAATTTATCTTTTTAATTTTTAAAATTATTTTGGATTGGTACACCAACAATGTTTTGCTAATTTAAGTCATTGGAAGGTTCTGCACAATATATATTTTTTTCGAGTTGATCTGAAATGTACCCAATAGGGAAAAATTAAAAAAAAGCAGCATTTTTTCAGCTCTCTGAGTAGTATCTGGTCAAGCATAAAGAATAGGGACAGAGCCATAGGATCGTAATGTCATTAGATATTTCTTACACACTATGCACATGCATACTATTTATTATACCTATCATTGTAAATATCTTATATTGGATGGAATATATTTATTTTTCTTATTTATTTTATTTTTTTTACTTGGATAACTACTACATAGTACTATATGAAATATTTATATAAAACATAACTACAAAGATTTTTTTAATATATATTTTTTCATATTTTTATATGTTAATCTAAAGTTAAATGTAAATCTATGATGTCAGACTTGCATGGAATTTTTGAAAAAAAACAACTACCTTCGTTAACGAGTGGAACTATTCCGTTTTTTACGAACATTAAAAATTATTTATTCTTTGAATATTGCCTATCTATCTAAATATCCTGAAGTAGCAAAAAATACTGGTATTTTCATTTATTTTTTGAACGATCATTCTATACATCATCATAGTTTTATAGACTAACATTTTAACTGGTTTTACAGTTTTATCTTAATGATATAAAAAGTATATATAAAAATGTTTCGTAGTTACTTATTTAAATTATTATTCTTAATTCTTATATAAATAGAGCACATAGTTTTATGTTGTTATAAAAAAAAAAAAAAAATTACATCCAATAGATTTCTAATAATATAAATAACAGTATTTTTGGCACTTCAGGATATTTACATAGACAGTTTGATTAACATATAGTAATATGAAAAAATATATATTAAAAAAATCTTTGTAATTATGTTTTATATAAATATTGCATATAGTGTATTATGTAGTAGCTATCCAAGTCAAAAAAAAAAATATATATAAAATAAATATATATATATATATATATATATAATATATAAATATAATTATAGTATTCCATAGTAGGTATAGTAAATAGTATGTATGTGACAGTGTGTAAGTAATATCTGATGACATAACGATCTACGGCTCTATCCCTACTCTTCATGCATGACTACAGCTACTACTCAGAGAGCTGAAAAAATGTTATTGTTTTTTATTTTTCACTATTGGGTACATTTCAGATCAACTCGAAAAAAATATATATTGTGCAGGACCCTCCAATGAATTATATTAGCGAAAATTTGTAGGTGTACCAAACCAAAGTAATTTAAAAATTGTTTTTTTAAATTAAAAATAAAAATATTTACTCACGTTTTCGAAATAAAAATTTTTAAAAATGTTTTTTGAAACTATTTTAGAAAACCATTAAGATATATTTTTTCGTGAAATTCGATTGATCCGTTCAGGAGAAAAAATAGTTTTTTTTTATTTTTCACTATGGGGTACACTTGCGATAAAATTGAAAAAAATATATGTTATGTAGGACCCTCCAATGAAATAAACTAGCGAATGATTGGAGGCGTACCAAACCATCATAACCAGAAAATATTTTTTCGAAAAATTCAAAAATTATTTTTGACCAGTATTTTCGTGGAAAAAATTTAAAATAATATTTTTTCAAAACTATTTGTATATCTATTACATATATTTTTTCGTGAAAATCGGTTGAGCTGTTCAGGAGAAAACAATTTTTTTCGTTTTTTCTTCCCCTCTTAAGGGCTAAAAATTTGCGTAAGGTTGTTTCTCATAGGTGTGACTAATGGTATAAATTTGGTTCTAATACACGCGGGGGCAGATTTCACATGCTTATCCGGCTAGGCCCTTTATTTAATAGCCATCAAAGTATTTTAGTTTCATACATAGTAAAAACACTAAAATATATATAATAGCGTCAAAACAGTGTTTGTAATAAGTTTTTTTTAAAACTCACTCCTAAAAGGAATCTTAATCTGGCATAGTTTTCAAGATACCTTATTAAAAGTACAGTTTTGACGAGATCATTCATTCATATTTTTAGAGCTATTACCTAGCATAATTCTAAAATATTTTTAATAACTTATTTTTTTATTATTCCGCTTTGAAATAGGGTAATTTTGACACACAAATTATTTTTCGCCATTCACTAGAACCAGAGTTTTAAATAAAATGTTTTTATTTATGATATTTTTACGCGACTCTTGGGTAGCGTAGGTCCCTGACATATTGAAGACTCTAATGGTTTAATCTCTAGTTTTACCTAAAAAAAAAAAGTTGATCAAAACTGGTGGGACACATTTGGGACCCTCTCAATAGCTAACCTTATGGGCGTTTCACTTACCTGTGATCGAGCCCTGGTCAGCATTTCCAATTCCAATTCCGTTCTCGGTTTGGTCTCCTCCTGGAGACATAGATCTCAGCCTCTCTGCAAGTCTGTTGAATATTTGAGGGTCATTAATGTTTTCATCTTTGATCTCTCCGTGGTGAATCCATCCCGCCGAACCCTCAAAGCAAAAGATAAATCGAATCAGTACGAGAATGATGATCGATATTGATCGAGTCATTGTTGAACGATAAAGGTATATGGTGTAGACGTTTGTTGTGGTTGTGGTCACCAAGAAAACAAACTAGTTTTATTAATGTGCCGACGTTGTGGGCCCTCATCAGGGATAAGAAAAAAATCTGTTGCTCGCAACACACGACTTTCACTTACCTCCGTTGTTAAAATGAATTTAAGCAGTGGTTCTTAACTGATGGTCCGCGAGTTGCATTGGGATATAATTTTGAATTATCTTAACGAAAAATATTTGTAGAGCCTTGGCTTTAAATAATAAGGACAAGCTCTACACGGAAAAATTTAACATTCATATAAGTGTCATAACCGCTATGTTTACTGATAGGTGCCTGCTACTGCACTACGAAAATAATGAGCTTACGAGATATAACGAAAAATATTTGAATAAATCCCTTTCCCTGGTATAATTAATAAATTTCAGATTCGTCCGATTAGCCAAAGTAGCATAAAGTGACATTAAATAAATAAACAAACAAACAAAATTTTAGGGTATGTTATTCTCGAATTATGTTTATTCACACTCGGACGATACTATATTGGAATTCCTAAATTTCGCCTGTCCAGGTTTAATTACGTGTAGGATGGTATCTTTAACGAGTACCTGACTTCTCAAGGCTCTGGACCGCCATTTTACGTTCTCTCTGAAGGACGACATAGCGAAGGATTTTTCACTTCCTTTAAAGATTCTAGAACCATCTGCCAAGTTCAATATTTTAGTTATTCATTGTTTCGCGGCTTGAAGTAAACTCCTAGTGCCTGATTCTTTATTTCCATTTCCCCAACCAGGCCATTTCTACAGTTTCGGTAGAGGTATTCCACACGCAATGTGTGTGATACTGTGTTACCCACTCATCACTCATCGATGGCGCTACACCTCGTGAAGAGTCAAGGCCTCCCTTAGCCTGAGCCGCCAGTCTTGTCTGTTTTGTGCTGCTACTCTCCAATTTCTGATTCCCAGCTTGTTCCGCGCATCTGCCCCACACAATCCTCCCACCGCAAACGAGGTCTGCCAACTTTTCTGGTCCCATAAATCTTTTCCTCGAGGAGTTTTTTGGGTATTTCATTACTGTTCATTCTAGCAACATGCCCGGCCCATCTCAGGCGCCCAGATTTTATAAAATGAACTATTGGCCGCTAAAATCTGACGCTGTATCTCTGGTTGCTTATTATTTCCTGAGTTTAGCTGTGTTCCGAGATAAATGAATTCCTCTACACAGTCAAAGCTAAAATCCCCTATTTTTACAACTCCTCCTACATGCTCTCCTGTGTTAGGATTGCAGACCATGTACTTTTTCTTCTCATTCACCAGTAGTCCAAGTTTAGCAGCTTCTCTTTGGAGATTCGTAAAGGCACTCTTATGCTGGAGAAATTGCGTCCAATAATATCCAGATCATCAGCGTAGACTAAGATTTGGCATGATTTGTTATTATGTTACAATTTGTAAGTGTTACCCACTAAAAATCTAAATATATATCTAATATTTAAGATTAGGAGGGTCCTTGCCTTGAAATAATTGTATGAAGGGGTCCGCGATAATTTTTTGTTGGGAACGAATGCACTAGTCCAAGCCGCTCCCCGGCCATTATCTAACATTTCAAAAATAAAGATGTTAAATAACAGAAGATGTATGATGTATCGCAGAAGATAATGAACTACATTTGATTTCTTAATGAGTATTTCAATAAAGCTCTTATCTCTCCTAGAATAAGTTTTTCATTTTAGGGTATTTTTATTGATTTACTATAATTTTATGCTATTGTGTCTATCGGGCGATATTAATGTGTAATCCCTAATGTTTTCCTTTCCAGATTTAATTAGGATAGGAATATTTAAGGAGTGCCTAACAGCAAGGCACTGGACTACCATTTTACGTTTTCTCTAAAGGTATAACGAAGGATTTATCAATCTCCTTTACAAAATCCTAGGACTATCTGCCAATTTCAACATTAAATTTTAGTAATTCCCTTCTAAACCATAAAGCCTGGTTCTTTTTTCTTCATTTCCTTCTTCCCAACTATGTCGTTTCTAGAATAATGAGTTTCGTTAGAAGTATTTCGCATGCAATGTACGTGATACAGAGTAGCCCACTAAAAATCTAAATATATGTACCTAATGTGAAGTTAGAATGGTCGACTGTCATTGTTGGGTTCTCACTCTTTCAATCGCCCTGAAGAATGCCTGGAATTTAGGCCGACACTTAGGCACTATTAAACTAAGTGTTTATTTGACTGCACCCTCAATCAACTTCTCTCCTATTTGTACCCTAAATAAAAACCTAAGGAACCCCTTGCCATAGAAATGATTGTATTAAAGGGTCCGCGAAAATTTTTATTTGGGATCCATTGGGTTAAAGAATTAGTTAAAAATATTATATTATATTATTATCTGAAAAAAATCAATGAGTGTTATTTGCTAATTATCTCTCTCCATTAAATTTTACAATTTTGTGCATAAGAAAATATTTTTTCTAAAATCTTTAGCTTTCTAACGGTATATTATACATCTATATCAATAGTCTTATGTTCAAAAACATAGCATTAAAAATACATTTTTCTTCCTGTCCCGGAATTGAAATTCGTCCAACTTATATATTCAGCCGTTTTTTATAAATACTTACGAGATGATATGATTAATTTTTTCAAATATAAATGAATAAAGGTTCTTTAGAGAAACAAAATTTTAAACATCCGCTTTTAAGCCTTGTCAGACTATTTTAATCAGGACGATGTAAAGATTTTAATCAAAATCGTCTTTGTTATTTTCGTGAAAATTGTAAAAAAGTACAAAATTCATAACTTAATTATTATTTACCTAATTCGCATAACTTGCCTTTATATCTAGGTTTGTCACTATGACCTTCAAATATTTTCGTATATAAATTATCATTTTATTTTACTTGTTGTTCCTATACTTTATTACTGTTATCTGATTATTATGAGTGTAATCTGTTTTTTTCTTAACCCTGATGAAGACCCACAACATAAGCCGAAACGTCGGCCCATAAATAAGTAAGTTTGTCTTATTAATGTGGTTTCTTGTTGACCGCACCCCATCGAACTTCTACCCCAATACAATAATGAAAAATTGTTCTAATAAGAACTGTATGTGATATTTACCATTCCGAGAGAAAACTGGGCTAGAATTAATAAAATCGCTCCATGAAAAGCCCACATTCTTATTCCTGTGAACGTCTAGCGGTGCAGAGAATATTTGTGCTTGATGCTCATCTTTTATGATAGATAATCGATGGTTCCTGGATCAGTTAATCGATTTAATCCTCCATTAATCATACAATATTTTATTCGATGTTTGTTTATCGTTATATTTCCTTATTAGTATCTGTCACATGTTGATAAATAGCGAATTCTCTGGCATAAAATATGACATAGGTCATAGGCAGGAATCCTAAAAATTATTGGGATAAATAAAAAAGATGACTTAGTCATGTGCACTCAAAAAGCCTTCTTCTTTCAGTGGCGCGACAGGCCGTGTACTCACGTTTCATGATGCAATTTGTAGTGTAGGGTCATCACTCCCTACGACTAATTTTGTGAGTGGCCACCCTTTGGCTGACGGGTCTCACATACCCGAGGGAGAGGTTGTGAGTGAATCGCTATTCTTTTACATCCTTATAATAGCCCCGTCGGGATTGGGATTCGAACTCAGAACCTGTAGCATGAGATATTAGTGCGCTAGCCACTTAGCCCCTACTCAAAAAGCCTAAAACATGTATTTCCGTTGAAAGATCGAACTTCAAAATTTTCGCAATACTTCCCCTAACTACGTATTTCATATATAAGTAAGTAAAAGGAAAATATATTATTTCAAAGACCTAATAGTCCGTGAGCCAGCAAGGAAAAATGCTACCCATTTTATCAAAATAGTACGTCTTATGCAAAGCATCTACCATGGTAAAGCAAAATATACACGTCTGCCAACTCAAACGGTGGATTACAAAATGGCGACCATTTAAAAAGGGACCAAAAAGACGAAATTGTGATTCATTTGACCACGATTTTCCTCTTGACCTCATAATAATACGAATCAAACGACGCTAGTCTGCCATTCAAAGATGGGTGGGAAGCCGCGGCAGGCGCGTTTTTAGGAACTGAAATTCTGACCCATGTAACCATTGCAATGACATGCCGGTTAGTGGTGGACCTACGGATTTCCATTACTACTCAAATTAAAGATAATTGTATGCCTCGTAAAGTAGTTTATAACCAATATGTTGTTAGGAGCAGCCGTTTCCATGATATCAACCAAATTAATGACAAAAATAAGAAGTTTCTAGGTTTCCGGTTTTTGTAAGAACCATATCTCTATAACTATTAGTCATACAGACGTGTTTTACAACTCAAACTAAAGGTGATTTAATTTTCTACACCAATTTTTATAATAAGTATCCTCATAGGATGAGCCGTTCCCATAATAGTAATCATAATTATGATAGAAAAGAGTGATATCTCGTTTTCCGTAAACTTTGTTTTTTTTGGAATACCTCCATATCGTTGAATATTAGACATACAAATGTATTTTACTGTTCAAATGAAAGCTTATCAAATACTTGATGATTTAAGTTATAACAATTACCTTCATACTATGTGCCGTTTCCATGATAGTAACCATAATAATTTTCGAAAAGAGATATATCGTTTTCCGCCCAAAAAAACTTTTCTTTATACCTGTATATCGTTGAATATTTGACATATAAATGTATTTTTCCACTCACATAAAAGCTTAACTAATACTTGATGATTTACTTTATAACGATTAACCTCATATTATGAACCGTTTCCGAGATAGTAACCATAATTATGATAGAAAAGATTGATCTTTCGTGATGACGCCATTTTGTAATCCACCCGTTACCTATTGGCAGACGTGTATTTTTAGTTCTACCATGATATTTGCTTTGCATAAAATATACTTAAAATGTTGGTAAAATTGGTTGTATTTTTGGTTTCTGGCTCACGGACAATAACCGAATCTTACAACAACACCCGATTTCCCTAAGCTTGGCTAACGCGTGAACGCATTAAGTATTCAGTCAATTAAGTATTCAAAAAACAATATTTTAACACCTATTTATATCATTCCAAAAATATTATATCCAACTGATTAAACACAAATCGATTAAAATTCGATTTTGTGAATCATAATATAGGTAAGGATATATTATTCAACAAACAGTTGTCACCATGGTGATGAGAAGACCACCAGACACTTAAGTCGTATTGTTCAAAAAGGTCAATTTTTTTTATATATTTCTTTAAATAGATAAGTATTTACAATGATCAATACATATATTTTAAAGTATTTGGCCCATTTTCATAATAATAAAATAAAATTGGAATCTTAATCATTGGCGAGCACCCAAAAGGAGATTTAATATTTTTCAGATTTTGGATACTTTAAGATGTAAATAATGCCCGAAAACGTAGTTATATGGAAGTAATAAAGAAGATGAATAAAAATATATATATCAAAAAAACGCTGCAAATTATTACACAATGGTTTATTATTTCCAAATCATTATATTAGGGCATAAATGTTAACCAGTTAACTAATATGAAAAGCAATAAATAATCCAAAAGAAAAATAGCATATCTCCACTGCTAATATATCTGCTGGTTTTGAACCAATTTCAATCATTCTCAGTTTAAAGAAAGAGAAAATAAAAATCTATTGTACTCTAGCAGTACCAGATCATCGGCATACCCCAAAACCGGAATCTTGTCATCCATATTTAAGCCTTTCTCGGTACACAACACCTTTTCTATGACATATTCTAAAGCTATATTAAATAACACAGGTGAAAGGGAGTCACCCTGTTTTAAACCCGATCGCACCTCAAATCTCTCGGAGTAATTATGACCGATTCTAACTTTATGGAATGTTTCCGACAAACACATCTCTACTAGGTTTACTAACTTTCTAGGTATTCCCTGTTCAATCATGATGTTATATAGCTTCTGACGGTCTATTGAATCATAAGCCTTTTTAAAATCGATATAAAGTTGATGGACTACACCGTTGTATTCCAATTTTTTCTCTAATATTTGACGTAAGGAAAATATTTGGTCAATAGTCAAGCGATTCCGCCTAAAACCACATTGGTAATCTCCGATAATTTCCTCAACGTATTCCGTGATTCGACTAGTTAGAATTGACGAGAATATTTTATAGCATACTGGGAGAAGAGAGATCCCACGATAGTTGTTACAATCCGACCTCGGTCCTTTTTTGTGAATCGGAATAAGTATTGATTCTTTCCATTCCTCGGGCATTTTTTCAGTTTCCCAGATCTTTTTAACTAAAAAATGTATTTTGGAAACGCCCGCTTGATTAATTCACTCGTGATATTATCATTTCCTGCGGCCTTATAACGTTTTAATTTTCCTATCGCCATTTCGACTTCCTCTTTACTCGGTGCGTCTATCCATGGTTCAGCGCTCTGATATTCAGAGAGAGGAGATTGGTTATTATTTTCCGTATTTAAGATGCGGTCAAAGTGTTGTTTAAATTTATTTAATATCTCTGAAGGATCCGCAATTATATTGTTATTTGCACCTTTAACCGCATTCAATAGAGGTTCAAATCTTTTACGCGATTTGTTTATACCTTTGTACATCTCTCTTACGTCATTTTCGTTTCTGTGTTTTTCTATTTCTATTATTTTGCCTTTAAGATACTCTCTTTTCTTATTTTTTAAGAGTTTTGAAGTTTCATTCTTTACTAACCGAAAATAAGCCACATTATTATCGCTTGGGTTATTTAAGGAATTCAGTTTAGCGGTTTTTCTTTGTTCGCACATATTTTGACAATCCCTGTCGAACCAAGGTTTGTTCTTTTTATTTTCGATTTTTCCAAGACATAAATTACCGACCTCTTTAATATTATCCCTGATCCCTTCCCATAGTTTGTTTACATCTTTGTGTTCCTCGTCTGAAGATTCCAAAGCTTCGAACCGATTTTTTACTTCTATCGCGAATTGTTTTCTAATTTCGAGGTTGTTCAATTTAACTAAATCAAAATTCTCGGGACGAATATAGTTCGGTGTTCTCTTTTTTGTATTTAGTTTTTGTCGAAGTTTCGCGATTACTAATTCATGATCAGAACCGCATTCTGCACCCCGATATGATCTCACGTTAATTATGCTACTTTGCCATCTGTTTTGTATTAAAACATGATCGATTTGATTCCGTGTTTGTCCATCCGGCGATGTCCACGTATACTTATGAATATCCTTATGTTTAAATGTAGTACTTTTGATTACTAGGTTTTTCGAAATGGCAAAGTTTATTAGTCGGGTCCCATTATCATTACTATATTCGTGCAAACTTTCTTTACCGATTGTAGGACGATATACTTCTTCCCTTCCAACCTTTGCGTTCGCGTCGCCTAGTATTATCTTAATGTAATTTCGCGGTAACTTATCGTAAACCGACTCTAGTTTATCATAAAATTCGCATTTTACCTCATCATCACTGTCTTCGGTGGAGAATGAATGTTTATAAACGCGATTTTAAACCAACGCCCTTGAAATATAGCAACCGATATTCTTTCACTAAAGAACTGTACGTCCCGTAATGAAAGAAATCTATTCCTAATCAGAAACCCGGTACCTAGACAATAATTAACGCTCCCCCCGTACCAAATAGTATACTTTCCTTCTGTTAACGAACCCTCCCCTGGCCAGCGAACCTCTTGTAATGCAACGATATCTAAATGGTACCCCTTAACTTCATTCGCGACCGACTTTAACCCACCTGCCGTATTTAAACTTCTAACGTTCCACGTCCCTATTGTTAGATCTCTAATTTTCATCTTGCGCCATGATTCCCCTGAAGCAGTTCCCACCCGGAGACCCGAACGGGGACTAGTTTACCTCCGGATAATGAGCGTTTTACCTCAGAGGAACCCATGACTTTTGGTGATATTTTGTGAACTAAAATATGTGAGTAGGGCGTTCGAACCTACGTCACACCCTCCGCAAGCTGGCCGTCCATTGTTGGTCACGAGTCCATCGATAGCGGGAGCTTCCGAGAATCCACCACCATCCCATACGCGGTAATGAGATCCGCGCGAGGACACACTAAATACAACACACTAAATAAACACACTAAATAAGTGTGTTAATAAAAACCGGTAAAGAAATAGGACTCGAATTAAATACCGATAAAACGAAGATATGATTAATAGCAGAAACGGTGTCGATCTTGGTGATATTGATGTATCAGGTCATACTTTTGAACACGTGAAGAAATTCAAGTATTTAGGTTCAATTATAACTAGAAAAAAATGAAATCCAGGAAGAAATAAAGTCCCGGTTAAAGGTGGGAAATGCGTGTTATTATTCAGTTGCTAAGTTACTTAGTTCGCGGCTTCTATCTAAAAACTTAAAGATTAGAATTTATAAAACTATTATTCTTCCAACGGTTCTTTACGGATGCGAAACGTGGCCGCTTACTTTTAAGGATGAACAGCGGCTTAAGGTTTTCGAAAATAAGGTATTGCGTAAAATATTTGGTCCAAAGAGAGATGAGGCCACTGGGGAGTTTAGAAGGTTGCATAACGCGGAATTGCGGAACTTGCATCCTGTGAATATAATTTAGCTGATTGCATCGCGGAGACTCAAATGGGCGAGTAAAGTTGTTGGGCTCGATGACGAGCGGATTCCGAGAAAGTTGGTATTTGCTGAACCGACTGGTAGGCGTCCGAAAGGTAGGCCGAAGCGGAGATGGTAGGCTTGCGTTAAGGCTGATCTCGGGAGCTTGGGCTTGAATGGTGAGCATTGGACGAGTCTGTGTAGGCGGAGTTTGGTGGTATCGGGATCGAACCTTTGGGTTCGCTAAGCCTATTATTATTATTATTGCAGGCTAAGATCTAACCATGGTTTATGTAATAGTTATTTGCACCGCATAGGAATTTCAGAAACGCCCCATGCATAAATTGCAACAAGCATGAAACCCTACACCATATTGTCAGGCATACAAATCCAAAGAGTAACACTCAGTCAAGCTTTGAATATCAATAACTAGATTTAATATAATATTAATAACTACATAGAAAAACATAATAAATATCTTGTAACTCCGTTGTTGTGTTATGGTTTTAAGGGCAAAAACTGAGAGTGGTTATCATTGCCCAAAACACCTTCAGGAGACGATTAACTTACCTATGATGATGAAACAATAAATATAATAATAAAAAAAATAAATAGATAAAACAATAGTAATTATAAATCCAGGATGAAAAGACAAGTAAATTTGTAGGTCGGCTGCGTACAGATGATACTGCGAATGGTTTATAGATTAAGGTAGGTCGTTTATGAAGATAGAGAATAAGATCGAAGAGAGAGGGATGATCCTTGGGGAACACGTCGAGTAATGAGGGTGGTTTGTTAGGAATGATGACTGTTTGGGAACGGAGCGAAAGGTAGGAGTGGAACCAGCTCAAGGCACTATTTGACAAGGAAATATCTTGTAGTTTGGAGAGGAGTATGGAGTGGTCGACTCAGTCAAAGGCTTTGCAAAATTGAAACAATTAGGACTTCCAGAGAAATATATATCAATCATAGTAAGGTTGTACTATGGGAATAAAGGTTATATTGAAATGGAGAAAAAGGGACCGGACTTTCATATAAGTAGAGGAGTAAGACAGGGAGACCCGCTATCGCCATCCTTGTTTATAGCACTTCTGGAGAAAGTGTTCAGAGAAATGGATTGGAGCGAAAAAAGTTGCAACATTAATGGGAGGAAGCTGAATCATCTGAAATTTGTAGATGATATAGTACTGATTTCGGAAAATGTTGAAGAGATGAAAACTATGTTAGAAAGTCTCCTAATCTACAGCGCAGAAGCAGGTCTGGTCCCAAACTATTCTAAAACGGTACTGATGACGAATAGTACAAAATAGGAAATAAAAATTAATAATGTAGCGTTAGGGTATGTGGACGAATTCGTCTACCTCGGACAGCTCGTATCTTTTCATAACCGGATGGCTAAAAGAAGAATAACGATGGGAAGGAAAAAAAATACTGGCTCCTAAAAGAAGTAATGAAGGGAAATTTAGTTTAGAAGCTAAGAAAGTAATGTTTGAAAGCTGCGTTCTCCCTTCGATTACATATGTATGTCAAACATGGGCATTGACAAAGAAGGAGGAATCCAGGTTAAGCGTATGGCAAAACTCTATCCAAAGAAGCATGTTGCACTACAGGAAGAGAGATAAAATCAAAAGCCTTACTATGCGTAAGGAATCTGGGATAGGCGACATCAAAGAAATAATAAGGAAAATTAAATGGAAATGGGCAGGTCATCTGGCCAGGATTCAAGATGTAAGATGGTCGCTGAGTGTCACTGAATGGATTTCTTACAACCTGAAGAGGAGAAGGGGTAGACAATGTAGACGATGGAGAGATATCCTGAAGCTAGCTGTCGGAACTAATTGGATGCGAACAGCGAGAGGTAATGATAAATGGAAGAACCTTTGGAAAGAAATGCCCAACTCCACTTCCCAATAGGTTTGGTCACCGGGAAGATAGACCATCACCTCCGTAAGGAGAGTTCTGTAGGGATAACATATTGTAAATATCGTTATCAATTAAGGAACATTAATTATATAGTTTTTTTTTTCATTTATGAAGTATATACGTTATTATTATTTTTCACTTAGCATTATTTTTTTTTTCAATTATATTAGAAATTTTTATTAGATTATATTAGAAATTATATTAGATTATATTATAAATTATATTAGAACTAAAAAGTAAATATTATAATTTAAATGTCATCCTTGCAATAAAGGCTTTATTCATTCATTCATTCATGGAGTGGTCGACACAGTCAAAGGCTTTGGAAAAATCAAATAGGATGAGGATTGTGATTTTCTGTGGGTATATGCAGGAATAAAGGTCTTGGGTAATTTTCAGTAAAAGGGAAGGGGGGCGTGGAATAACATGAACGAAAATCTGATTGGTAAGAATTAAGGACTGCTTTGTCCTCCAGAAACGAAGAGATCTGAGGATGGACAATTCTTTCAAGAGGCTTTGATAGATTTGAGAGGATGGATATTGGTCTAAACTCTGAAGCGAAGAAACCTTATGCAATGTGCGCACGGTAATGGACGAACTACTTTTTAAAATGTATATTAACCATTGTAGATACTTATATATTTATTGTAAGGGGGAGTATTGCGATTGTGAAAACTTTGGAGTTCGAACTTTCAACGGAAATACATGTTTTAGGGTCCTCTGAGTCCACATGACAAATCCCACTTTTAATTTATCCCAAAATTTTTAGAATTCCTCCCAAGATCTATGTCATATATAAAACAAGCGAATTTAATGTTTATTAAAATGTGACAGATACCAATAAGGAAATATACCGATAGACAAACAAATAACCATTTATTACGATGTCGGAAATGTTATCAACATTTATGTATGGATTAAAGAATGATTAAATCGATTAACTGATCCAGGAACCATCGATTATCCCTCATAAAAGATGAAGATCAAACACTGATATTCTCTGTACCGCCAGGCGTACACAGGAATCAGAATGTGGGTTCTGCATGGAGCGATTTTATTAATTCTATCCCAGTTTTCTCTCCGAATGGTAAATATCACATTCAGTTCTTTTTTTAAAGAATTTATCGTTATTCCATTGGTTTAGAAGTTGGTTGGGGCACGGTCAAGAAGAAACCACACTAATAAGACAAACTTATTTTTATTTGTGAGGCAACGATTCAGCCTACGTTGTGGGCCTTCATCAGGGCTAAGAAAAACACAATACGGTTAAAAGAAAAATAGTAATAAGATAAAAGTAATAAAACATAAACCCCTACAGGGGTCGTCTCTATCTCCTACCCTATTCGCTATCTACATTAATGACCTCCCTCTTCATATTAATCACTCTAAATACCACCTCTATGGTGACGATTTTCAAATATACTTTTCTTTACCATCTTCCGACCTATTACCAGCAAAAAAACGACTACAAGAGAACTTAGATCGAATAACTCACTGGGCTGTAGTCAATAAGCTGAAATTAAATGTTGAAAACAAAAGCGATTGTAATAGGATCCCATCACTTATTGAAAACTGTTCCGAATACCCCGGACCCTCTCCCTAAATGGTAGTCCTATAAAGTTCCACCCGACTGTCAGGAATCTGGGAGTAATCTTTGATCAAACCCTATCCTTCTAGAACCATATTTACGAAATTTCCCGCCGCACTTTTGCGAACAGTTTTTAAAGCGACTGAATTCCCTTCGTCACCAATCCCGTATGAAACCCGGAAAAAGCTCCTCGTTACCTCTCTAATATTTCCCCACTTCGACTACTGCTGTACCGTATACGATTGTGTCTCTGGGGATCTCGAAATATAAATAAAACGAAATATAAAATTAATAGCTTTGTTCGATTTATTTTCGGGGTCCCGAGGTACACCACCGTCTCCGAATTTTATAGCGAGTTGAAGTGGCTTTACCCTTCCAATCGTCGCAAGTATTTCCTTGCATCATTCCTGTACCAAGTTATTCAATCCCGCCGCCCATCATACATTTTCTACCTTCTACAATTCAAATCATCAGTCCATTCCCGCTATACCTTCAGATTTATACACAACTGCCCACCAATCTACACATTTTGACAGATCTTTTCTTATCCGATCCTCAGTCCTATGGAATTCCATTCCTCTTTCTATTCGTCACTCCAACTCTCTTCCTACATTCAAATCCCGCTTTTTTTATTCATCTCATGACCATCCAGTGATAACAAAATTGTAAATAAGACTCTATTTTATTTAATTTTCTACATATTTGTGTTCAATTTGTACATATCATTTATGTCTAAAAATCTCTCTCTGGCCGATTTAGAGTTGATCCCTTTGGGATATTTACTTTATCGAAACAAAAAGTGCAATTATTTTTTAATTAATTAATACGTTTATTAATGATTATATTTAACGATTTAAATGAAATTCACCGTTTCTTTTATTGCATATTAACTTTTCTAAACTGTTGTACTTTCTAACGGTATATTATACGTCTATATTACTGCTTATATTTCGGGAATAATTTTCTGTTGACTTGGTTTCAGAAAATTTATTTTTCCCGTTTACAGAAAAGCTAAATTGCAATGCATTTTAATTATAAACCTTCAGGAAAGAACGTACTTAATAATGGTGAAAACTGAAACAGTTTGCGGAAAACAAAATCGCGTTATTTTATATAGAGAGAGATTAGCCGACCTGGTCAATATTTTCCTGGCATATAAATTATTTATAGTGAATATTTTGGTTGTTAAATATAAAATAAAGAAAGCATTCTTTATGTCTGCAGGGTTGGAAGCTATATAATATAAAAGTTGAAAGAATTTGATTACCAATAGAGAAGAAAAGAGCAAACATGTTATTACTGTTTATCTCTAAATGTATTTAAAAATTCTTAAATTATAATTTAGATTACAACATAAGTGAAACTTGTATGTTGCGCGCACCAGATTTTTTTTTTTTTTTTTAATATATACCGAAGAACATTATAATATATTTTTATTTTATTTTCCCTTTCCCAATCACTTGGGTCAGCAGCATGCTTGCTGGATACTCCTACCATCCTCAAGTCCTCAGCCACGGAGTCCTTCCACCTTCCCTTCGGTCTTCCAAGTGGTCTGACTCCATCCGGGGTCCCATATTATAATTTCCTTGCGGCTCTACCTTCAACCATCGTGATAACTTGTCCCAGCCATTTTAAGCGCTGAATTCGCACAAAATGAGGAACTGGGAGATCGTCGAAAAGGTCGTTGTTCTTCCTTAAGCGATAAGTACCATTCTCTCTAACTGGCCCTATGATACGCCTCAACACTTTTCTTTCAAACCTGTCGATCTTTTTTTGGTTGCAGGTTGCACTGGCAGTACATGGTCAGTACACGTTGGATAATTGTTTTGTGAATAATCATTTTAGTACCCCTACTTAAAAGCTTAATTATAATATATAGATGTATAATATACCGATGGTAAGCTAAAGATTTTATAAAAAATACCATATTATAGACAAATTTGTAAAAGGCAATGGAGAGTGATGAAAAACAGATAAAACTAACTGATTGTTATAATAATATAATAGATTATCTTAGCCCTCATGAACCCACAACGTTGGCATACCAATAAAAAATCTGGTGCGGGTAACACACGACTTTCACTTACCGCCATTGTTAAAATCGATTGAAGAATTTCAAATAGAGGTAAAGTAAAAATGAGTAAAACTAATAAAGAATTAATTAAATTGAATTTCTATAGAAACATGTTTTAATAAATAAATCTATTATATTATTATCTAAAATAATAATCAGCTAGTTTTATCGGATTTTCTTCACTCTTAATTAACTTTTACAATCTTGTGTAAGAAAACAAAAAATTGCATTAAAAAAATATTTATGCAGATTTCTTCTTTAGTTTGAGATCGAATTCGTTCAACTTATATATTTACCTGTTTTTCATCGTTGATAACAAGATTATATTGTTATTTTTTTAGTACCTACAAAATTAAAGGTACTTTAGAAGAAGAAAATTTAAAATATTGGCATTTAAGCTCTGCCAGACTATTTCAATAAGAATGAAACCTAAATGATGTTAAAGCCCATTAAGTTTTACATCGACATAGCGAATTTAATCAAAATCGTTAGAGCCGTTTTTGAGAAAATGTAAAAAGGTGCAAAATGCAAGGTATAAAGTAGATCTTCCGATCAGCTGATTTTGATGAAAAAGTTTCTTTTACATCTCGGACGATAGTTGTCTTAAATATGAAATTTCAGTTTCTTAGGTCTTTCCGTTTTCGCCTGAGGGTTACCACACACACACACGCACAAACACACACACTCACACACACACAGGCCTTTTTGCGGGACTTGGTAATTTGGACTCAGGGGACCCTAAAACGTGTAGTTTCATTGAAAACTGGAATAAGTAAACTTTCCCTTACTATATATTTCATATATAGGTAAGTGAAAGTAAAAAAGTTTGTCTTACGAATGTGTTTCCTTCGTGACCGCACCCACAACAAACTTCTCTATCATATACCTTCAACGTTCAACAATGACTCAATCATTATCTTGCTGATTCGATATCTCTTTTACTTTGAGGTTTCAGCGCGATGGTTTCACTCCCGATGGACAAGAGAGGAAAACATTAATGACCCTCAAGTATTCAACAGCCTTGCAGAAAGGCTACGGTTTATGTCTCCAGGAAGAGAGCAAAACGAGGACGGATTGAAATTGGAAATGCTGACCAGGGCTCGATCAGAGGTAAGTTTTGCTCTCTTCAAGGCTACCTCTTAATTGTGAACAGGAATCCAGAAGTCAAAATTTAGGTTGTAATAACTTTAAGGTATCCTGTTGCTATGTTTTTGACCGGTTTCTTTTCTAAGCAGTACCTGTTATAGTCTTTTTTAGACCCATCTTATGAGCCATTTTATTACTGGTTAATTAAACAATATTACAGATAGAATCAAATGAAAACGAAATATGTATGTGCAAATAATGTTAAAACTTCATTTTTTTTTCAGGCAATTGGAGGCGAACGTTGGACGTACGAATTCCAAGCAAAAGGACTTACAAGCAATAGGCGATACCGATGCAAGATGGAAATGTTGAGAATACATCGGCGATCGATACATGACCATGTATCCAGCCTTGACTGCTACGAAGTGTAAACAAAAAATTCAGTCTGCAGGCAATTGAAAATGATTAAAATATATTTAATAAGTGAAAACAAAATTTATCAATACATAACACGTATTGCTCTGACGTTTCTGATATATCCATGATTAACTTTCTGCACCCGCTCTAACTTTTACTGATTATAGATTCGATTGGTCAACTATTTAACAGTATATCTATTCCAATCCGCATATTTCGCCTGATTTCTAAGCTTTCTTGTCTTAAAGCTGAAATGCTCATGGGTCAAGAGGGAAACTACGCATTTAAATTTATCTGCTTAACGCTATTAAATAATTAAGCACTTAGGAACCATACAATATCACTCTTTAATATGCTAACAATTATAACAGCTGATTTAATTAATATCTAATATTCTACGATTAAACATATGTTTTATTTAATATATAGTAGTTTTCTCCGTGTAAATTTATCCATCGTCGCCAATATTAGGGGTACTCACTACGTTTGCTATAGCATGCTATTTGTGTTATTTTGCTAAACCGTCGAGTTGCTACAGTTATTTCCTGCATAAAATTGATGGGTTTAGCACAATAGCACAAATAGCATGCTATAGCAAACGTAGTGAGTACCCCTATTATATCTGCTTAATGCTATTAAATGATACGCACTTAGGAACCATACAATATCACTCTTTATTATGCAAACAATTGTATAATAACTGCAAAAAGAACAGCTGATCTAATATTTTACAATTAAACATATGTTTTATTTAATATATAATTGGTCATATATAATTGATTAAAAATATTTACAAGAATCTAAAGTTTTTATTGAAATCACTAATAAAAAACGATATGAGCTGATTTTATAACCCAATATTATTAGCTATATTATATACTATTTTCGTTTCACTGATTCTTTGATTTATTTCCTCTTTCTCGGAGATATTTTCCTCTAACGTTTCGCTTAAATATTTGAATTTCTTAACTCTTTTGATTCTGCTGTAGTTTGTATTCAGTTGTTTTTAGCGTGTTTGATATTTGTCAAGAGAGAATTTTCGCTCTCACAAACGGTATCTAGCGGCTTTTTTGATAACTAGGTTGCCCCATTTTAAGGCCAGCTGCCCTACACAGCGAGAGAACAGGCAGGTGAAAATTCGTGAGATATGGTGATAGTGAATCATCGTACACTCCATACTTTCAACGTATTATGATAAATATTCAATTACCGTATTTTCTATAAAACTTCATAATTTACTTTTTTTTAACTTATAAATAATGTTTAATCTGAATAGATTATAATATGAAGTATGCAGTTTCTTTACTAAAAAACATGTTTTCATGATTTGTTTACTACACTTCTTTTTGATATAACATTATCATTTAGTTTTTTTTACCTTTTGTTTCTTTTTTTAAATTGTATTTAATGATATTGAAGGATTTTTTTAAAAGTAATATTTGATCTATGTAATATTTTAAGCCAGTGTATTCGATATTTGTCTACATGTGACAGATACCAAAAAAGTCATATAGCGAAAAACAAACAACAAATAAAAATTGTTATTAAAAAAACTCGTTTTAAATTTAAACGATTTATGGCAATATTGGAAATGTTATTAACTGAACCATTCATGTAAGCTAGGATTAAATCGATTGACTGATCCGGGAATTATTATCGATTATGGTCGATTATCCCTCATAAAAGATGAGGATCAAACACTAATATTCTAGTACCTCCAGGCGCATACAGGAATCAGAATGTGGGTTCTGCATGGAACGATTTTAATAATTCTAGCCCAGTTTTCTCTCGGAATGGTAAATATCACATTCAGTTCTGATTGGAAGAATTTATCATTATTATATTGACGGAGAAGTTTGTTCGTGGTGCGTTCAACCAGAAATCATACTAATATTAATACAAACTTATTGTATTTATGAGTCAATCATTTCTGCCTACGTTGTGGACTTTCATAAGGGCTAAGAAAAACACAATACGGTTAAAAGAAAAATATTAATAAGATAACAGTAATAAAATATAGAGAAAGCCATTAATATAAAATGATAAGTTTGGTATAAAAATATTTGAAGATTATAATGAGAAACCAAGAAGTAAATACAAGGAATGCAAATTAGGTAAATAATACTATGTAATTATAAGAATAAATTATTTATTTATTCTGGGACAACTCTCTTTTGAATAATAATAAAAAATATATAAAAAGAACTTCAGTGTACTACATTAAAACATCTGGTGCGTGCAACACACGACTTTCACTTACCACCGTAGTTATAATTAATTTATAAATTTTTAAATACATGTAGAGATAAAAATAAATTTTTAAAGAATTTATTAAATTGAATTTCAATAGAAACATGTTTTATTAAATAATCAATTATATTTTCATCTACAACAATCAGTTAGTGTTTGGGGTAATCACCTCCCTCTCAAATGTCATGTCAAGATGATCACAACTAGGGGCTCTACTTCCTTGACATGCCGCCAGGTAGCAGCACGGTCAACATGAATTTCCCTTTTCAGGAACCAGAAACTGTTAGTTTTATCGGCTCCATTACCCTTTACAATTCAATGTATCAGATAATATTTTTATAAAATGTTTAGCTATCCAACGGTATATTATACATCAATATTACTATTCATGTGTTCAAAAACAAAAAAATTTCATAAAAAAAATATGTTTGAATTTTTCTGCTTTAGTTGATTATTAAATTCGCTCTAATTTGATATTTAGCCGTCCTTTATCAGTGCCATTAAGATGATATGGTTAATCTTTTGGAATGTACAACATTAAAGGTAGTTTAGAGGAAGAGAATTTAAAATATCGGCATTTAAGCTCTATCATACTATTTCAATCAGAATTAAACTTAAATAATATTAAATCCTATTAAATTTTACAGCGATATAGAGAGTTTAATCAAAATCGTTAGAGCCGTTTTTGATAAAATCGTAAAAATGTGTTAAATGCATGGGATAAAGTAGGACTTCCGGTCAGCCGATTTTAGTGAAAAAGTTTCTGTGACCTCTCGAGCGTATAGCTGTCTTAATTATGAAATTTCAGTTTCGTACGACTTTTCGTATTAGCGCTAGAGTTATAACATACAGAGACCTTTTTGCGGGACTTGGTTATTTGGACTTAAGAGGAACGCTGGAATTCGAAAATGTTCGCGATCGGAATACTTTCCCTTAAAATATATTCTATATATCGATATGTGAAAGTAATAAGTTTGACTTATTAGCGTGTTTTCTTGGTGACCGCACCCACCACAAACTTCTCCACCATATACCTTCAACGTCCAACAATGACCCGATCATTATCGTTCTGATTTTATCTTTTACTTTGAGGGTTCAATGGGATGGATTCACCCTGAAATGATCATGGACGAAGACGTAAATGACCCTCTAGTATTTGGCATACTTGCAGAGAGGCTGCGATCAATGTCTCCAGTGCAAAACGAGAACGGATTGAAATTGGAAATCCTCACCAGGGCACGATCAGAGGTAAGTGAAACATCTTCAAGACTTTTCTTAATTGTGAACAGGAACTGAGAACCAAAAACTGTTGTACAAACTCCGTAAATTCCTCCCTCATGCATACTTCATCATTATTTAATCCAACTCTCTGGCAGATCTTTCAAAATAAATCACAGTAGTTTCTAGTCACCTATTTTTACTCAGTCTGCTGGTGTTCCTCAAGGTCTAGGACCTATTCTTTAGAAAGTCTATAAAGCTAATATCCCTACCTATCCTAACACTTTGCTTTCTACCAATGCTGATGAGACGTGTGTGCTATCGGTAGATAATGATCCAGTTATTGCCTCTCAAACCCTTCAATCCCATATCCGAGACTTTGAAATACGGTGTGTGAACAAATCTCATCAAATAAACCTTACCCTTCGTCGAAATCCTATGACTTCCTCTCCTAAAGTATCCTTTAATAACACTCAACTAATTCCTGTTAAACAGATTCGATACCTAGGACTCCATTTTTACAAACGTTTAACTTCATCATACAAGTCTAAAACGACAAGTAAATGGTCGCCGTTTTCCACTACTTCAACACTTATTAGGCAAATGCTCAAACCTTCCTCTTAACCCTCTTAGTGCCGGACGACGGTATATCGCCTTATTCTTCGCATTGCAAGAAAACTTTATTACTATAAATGATCTAATTTGATTTTAAATACTCAGATTTCGTTGACAGAGAATTTGTTAACCGGTTTCGGTCTGACATTTCACACATTCTATACCGGAGTGTGCAGAGACCCTATTTACGCTAGAGCGATAAGATAGACACCTGGCACCAGACACTCTTCTAGGTCCAAATTTGAATTGTTTATGATAGATAGAACTCAATTTTTATATTATTAATAATTGTGTTATTCATATTTTTTTCAATTTATATTGAAGAATCATTATCATTGCTTTATTAACCATTTCGTCCCAAATACGTGGTATTTTTAAGCATGTAAATATCAATTGTAGTTTGTTTTTTATAAGCGTTTTTCCAAATCGTGGCATATTTGTCAAATCAAAGTTATCTTCGTATTGGCACTCGTTTCTCGTCCGGCACTAAAAGGGTTAGCTAAAAAAGGCTTATCCACATGACTATCATAAGACCAATCTGGACTTACAGAGTAGAGCTTTGGGGTTCTGCTAAACCATCGAATTCCTCTCGTATCCAATCCTATAATAATAATAATAATAGGCTTACCGAACCCGAAGGTTTGATGCTGATACCACCAAATTCCGCTTAAACAGGTTGGTCCAATGAGTCCATCACCAAGATCGTCACCGTTTCTACTACTAATCATATATTTCGTCATATCGGTATTTATTTCGAGTCCTATTTCTGTACCGGTTTTTATTAACGCCCTTGTATTTAGTGGTATAGTTTCCATTTCTTCACCTAGCAGTACCAAATCATCGGCGTATAACAAAACCAGAATTTTACACACTTATTTAAACCTTTCCCAGTACACGTTACTTTTCCAT
Source organism: Piezodorus guildinii (assembly GCA_023052935.1). Lineage (NCBI taxonomy): Eukaryota > Metazoa > Arthropoda > Insecta > Hemiptera > Pentatomidae > Piezodorus > Piezodorus guildinii. Next base: position 182,134,363 of record CM041292.1, on the reverse strand, counting down.
GACATATTCTAAAGCTATATTAAATAAAACAGGTGAAAGGGAGTCTTCCTGTTTCGTATCCAATCCAAAATTCTTTTGGAAATCAATTCCTCAATGCTCCTTTCTTTGTCACAAATAAAATCATCCCTAAAGACCTTAATGTTCCATACGTTACTGATTTAGCCTGAACCAGGTATTGATCATTCCATGAAAAAACTCCATTCCTACTCTAATTCACTGGTTTCCATCCTTTCTTCCTCTTCAGTTGCATATTAGCTTTTCTAAATTCTCGCGCTGCCCAACGATGTACTATACACCTATGTTACTACTTATATTTCAGGTTTAATGTTTTGATGACTTGGTTTCAGATTTTTTTTTCTCCGTTAAAAGAAAATGCTTAAATTGCAATGTATTTTAATTATAAACCTTCAGAAAACAATGCTGATGATGGTGAAAACCGTATCAAAATCCGTCTTGTGGTTTAGCAGGAGTTAAAGGAAACCAAAATAGCAATATCATATTATATTGAGAGAGATACTTAGAATAACCTCAAATAAAACTAAAACGACAACAAGCTGCCAGCCATTTTCGGCTACTTCGACATTTCCCAGACAAACGCTTTAACCTTCTACCTAACTAAAAAAAGCTCACTTACGTGAGGCCAATCTTGACATACGAAGTCGAACTTTGGTGTTTCATCGAAAACCACCGAATTATTCTCATCATTCCAATGATACATACTAAGTCACATAATTACCATTTCTCATGAGCTCCATTCCCTCTTTAATTTTGAACCCTTATATATCCAATCCATCCTAACACATTCCTTTCTACCAATGCCGATGACACTTGCGTGCTATAAGTTAATAACGATCCTACAATTGCCTTTCAAACTCTAGAATCACACATCAGAGACCTTGAGGTATGGTGTCAGAATCTAATGACATCCTGCCCTACAGTGTCCTTTAATGATATTCCGCTTGTCCCAGTTGAACAGATCCGCTATTTAGGACTCTTGCTAGACAAACGTCTTAGATGAAATCCGCTTAGAAAACTGAAAAGACAAGAAACTTAACAACTTAAATGCTGTTTGTAATATATACCCTGACCAGGCTCTATTTTTATAGGGAACCCCTAAAGACAAATACACTTATTTTATTCTATTCTAACACTTACTAGACAGACGCTCTAACCTTTTACTTAACTACAAAAGACTCATTTACATGACAATCATAAGGCCGATATGAACCTACGGAGTTGAGCTTTGGGGCTCTGCTAAACCATCAAACTCTTCCCGTATCCAATCCTTGCAATACAAAATCCTTCGCAAAATCCTTAACGCTCCCTACTTTGTCACGAATAAAATCATCCACAATGACCTTAATGTTTGTGCTGATTTGGCCCGTACCAGGTATCAATCATTCTTTCCATGAAAAACTCCACTTTCCCACTCTAATCCATTAGTTTCAATCCTTGCTTCCTCTTCAACTCCTGATAATCCATCGAGACGTCTGAACAGAAGATGGCCTCGAGACCTTCTTGTTTAGATTCACTAGTAAAGAGTGCTGCCAATGGGCAGTTTCTCTTCATGTATATTATCATTAGTCAGCATATATACTTGTTGTAAATTTCAAAAAAATATATTTAAAAAAACAACTTTGAATCCTCATTTATTCATTCGGTTAATGCAATAATATTATGTATAGAATAATATGAAAATAAAAAAAATATATGTAAATTTCGATTTTTGTAGAGGGTTTCAGTGGGCGTTCGCCGCTGGATGTACGAGTTCCGAGCTAAAGGGCTAACAACCAATAAACGATACAAATGCAAGATGGAAATGTTGAGACATCGGAGCAAGAGAAATGACCGTGTAACCAGCTCTCACTGTGATGAAATGTAAACACAAAATTTAGTGGAGTAAATAAATGAAAAAATGTATCAAAAACTTCTTCTTTAAAACGAAAAAATTATATATATATATATATATATATATATATATATATATATATATATATATATATATATATATATTATATATATATATATATCTTATACATAATATATATTGAACCAAAAGAAAACTCGGGACAATGATGAGAAAAACAAATTTAGTGTGCAGACCATTTAAATTTAATTTTAAAAAACGCTTCAAATTATTACACAATGGTTTATTATTTCTAAATAACTGTATTAGGGAGTTTATTAATTTTAGTTTTATTATTTTTAGGTTATTAGTTTATTAATTAATCAATATGAAAAGCAATAAATCAATCAATGGAAAATGGCTTATCACCAACTGCTAATCCCAAAACGCTTTATCTCTGATATTATTGAACCGAGTTCAAGGATCCTTATTTTGTTTTGCAGGGAATTAAATTCTCTATCGAATATCACTAACCAAATGAGTTTTGGGTAAAAAATAGTTTTAAAAACCCAATATATTTTTACTTTCACTTACTATATATAGTAAGGGGAAGTATTGCGATCGTGAAAATTTTCGAATTCCAGTTTTCAACGGAAATACATGGGTCCCCTGAGTCCAAATAACCAAGTCCCGCAAAAGGTCTGTGTGTGTGTGTGGTAACTCCCGGACGGAAACGGTAAGTCCTATGAAACTGAAATTTCATATTTAAGACAACTATACGCCCGAGACGTGACAAAACTTTTTTCATCAAAATGAGCTTACCATAAGAGGCACTTTATACCATGCATTTTGCACCTTTTTTCGATTTTCTCAAAAACGGTTCCGACGATTTTAATTAAACTCGCTATATCGATGTAAAATTTAATGGGCTTTAATATCAGGTAGGTTTTATTTTGATTAAAATGGTTTGACAGGGTTTAAATGCCGATTTTTAAAGTACTTTAATTTTGTAGATTCAATAAAAATATAGAGTGATGAAATGAACATAAAACTAACTGATTATTTTAGATGATAATATAATCGATTTTTTAATAAAACACATGTTTCTATAGAAATTTAATTGAATTAATTCCTTAATAGTTTCACGTATTTTTATCTCTAACTATTTCTTTATTTGATTTTAAAAATGGAGGTAAGCGAAAGTCGTGTGTTGCCCGCACCAGATTTTTTTTCAAATCTTCAAAAATAACTGAGTTTTTTTTTTTTTTTAAATCAGTTACAGAGGTTCATGGTTGAAAAAAATAAACCGAAAGTAACGGAATAACCAAAAACGGTAACACAAAGTGATTTTGTTTATTGACGATGTATCGTAAGACAAATCAAAACCAGCCAAGGATATGAAATAAATGTATTGTCGGTATTCATGAATTCGTAGGTCGGAGAAACGATTTTTTTAAGTCAAAACTTCAAGTGGTAATTATTGCCCAAAACATCTTCAGAAGACGATTAACTTACCTATGATGAAGAGAGAAAAAAAAATTATAATAAATAAATAAAAAAAATAATAATAAAAAAAATAATAATAAATATAAATAAAAAAATAAATAATAAAATAATAAAAAAAATAATGATAAATAACAAAATAAACAAATAATAAAAAAATAAAATAAATAAATAGTCTGAATGTGTTAAATGAGGTGATATAAACGAATGTTCTTCACCAATTGAATGACACCATCGACCGCCCGATCACTATCGCTCAATGCCTCCGAGACTTTACGTGGTACGCAACATTTTACAAATTCCCTACTATAACGAGGACACTCTTCAAAAATATGAATTACTGTGAGAGCCACTTTACACAGTTGACATCGAGGTGGATCCCTCCGTGCCATGAGGTGCTCATGAGTGAACGGCAGTGTCCTATCCTCGGCGGGCGATAACTACCTCCTCACGCCTGCACTTTCTTGAGATGAGACCCAGCAGCTGATGGTCGGTTTTGACATTTTTCAATTTGTTGTTTTCAAGAGCGGTCCAAGACTGTTGCCATTCATCTATGATCTTCGCGTTTATTGGCTGAAACAGCTCAAGATGATGAAATAAAAGAGGGCGCAGCGGTCTGTTCATTTCTTAAAACTATAGTTTTAAATATCTTGATTTCCATAACATATAAATATATATATATATATATAATATATATATATATAATATAAAAATAAGGTGGAAGATCCTCTCCTTTGAGTCAAAAATCCTGTTGTGTTTGCAAATTTCGATTCAAAGGGGAAAAAATAAAGACATAAAATTAGGTTTAAGCGATACAGGGATCGGAATAAAAATTATGCTAAAAAAACAGTTTATTGTTTTAATCAACAAATTTCTATTTCAAAAAAAAAAAACAGACACAAAAATAAATAAAACGGCGGTATAGATAAAAGAAAAAAATCATCCATTTTAATTTTTCATAGATCTATCAATCTTCTATTAGAGAATAATTCGGATTATAATGCCGAAATTTAAGATGAAGCGAAATCAAAGGTCATTAATATCAACACAGGCAAAAAAGTCAACGACAAAAAAGAAAAATGAGGGATTAATTTAATTCTTTCACGGATAGATCATCTTTTGAAAGAGTTATAAAGTATATTCTTAAATCTCTGAATTTCCGGTTACAAATGGCAGGTGTATAAAAAAATAGCCTATGTATATACCCCAACTCCACAGTCTACAGTCAAATTCAGATTACGATGATTAAATCTCTACAAAGTGATGATGTTTTACAATTGAATGAAACAATAATAACAAAATATGCTTCTTTCCCACGAAATTCAAGGCACATTGCGAATTTAAAAAAGTTTTCACTTGTATCGGCAGTTCCTATGACTGCCTGAATTTTAATTTTTCTTTTTTTATTCGCTGTTCGAATTCTACGGAGGAGGGGAGGGTATTTTTTTACTCGGCGATTACAAATGTTCATTATTGAAAATAAATCAAAAGCATTTATACTTGATTTCTTCACTTTTTTCCTTCAATATGTAAATTAATTTTTTCCAGTCTATATTAATCTAAATTTGAAAAATTAGGATACTTGAAAAAATACGTGCTTGGAATTAAAACATACTCAAACCATACCTTTTATAACGAAGCCTTATTTAATTTTATTTATTCCAATAATTTTTATAAATCCTACCCATGATCTATGTCATATTTTTAGCCAGCGAATTCCCCATCTGTCTAAAAGTGACAGATAGAATTAAACGAGGATTAAATCGATTAACTGTTCCTTGAACCATCGATTATCCCTTATAAAAGATGAAGATGAAACACTAATATTCTCTGCAAAGCCAGGCACACACAGGAATAAGAATGTGGTTTCTTCATGGAACGATTTTTATGATTCTCATCCAGTTTTCTTTCGCAATCGTAAATATCAGATTCACTTCTTTTTTTGAAGAATTTATTATTTTTTATTAATGGATAAGTTCGTTTGGGGTAAGGTCGTCAACAAATTTTACTAATAAGACGAACTTTTTTTGATTGTGAGCCCATGTTTCTACAAATTTAAGATACTTTAGAGGAACCTTACACCACGACCTAAATATTCCATTTATTTGAGACCTTATTCCATCACAATTCTCCAAATTCTACCTGAATGTTCCAGAAGGGGACGCCTTGCCTACTCATTTCAAAGTGAACGGTGAATCACTACCAGTATTTAACCCTATCCTTTACCTGGGCGTCACAGGCACCTCACCTTTTCTAGTCACGTCCGTAAAAGAATTAAACTGGCCAGGAGAAAGGGCTACAGGCCCTATCACCTACTTACAACCTCACAACTATCACTGAGACTGAAACTTCAGATATACAAGGGAGTAATACGTCCGACTATGCTCTATGGTGCGCCCTTGATGCGGCATCTCTTCAAGTCCAGTCTCAACCAATTACAGACGTACCAGAGCTCCATCCTTCAGCGGATCGTCAGAGATACCTTTCTACAGAGGGCCAAAAAATATACCAAATTGCTAACTCCTGAGTTAGCATTGCCAACAGCGCCTGAATATATCAGCCGGAGGCTTATCAAATTTTTTGATGGGCTGAAGGCCTGTGCTAACCATTGTTTGTTGATATCACCCCGCCACCCAAGCCTAGAAGGTGGCAAGGATCACTACCTCTCGTTAACGTTGTCGCCGAGGGAAGGAGTCCGGGCTATGTCTGAACCCAATTTATTTCCAAAACCCTGAAGAATAGTCCATTCCCATTTTTGTAATTGTATATATAAAGGCATAGAAGCCCTTCAAATGTCAATAGTACATGCAGCGCACCTAGAAATATTCCTTTAAATACCTGCGGGTAATAGAAGAACAAACTATCCTGTTACATTTGTATATATTGTATATTGTGGAAAATAAGAAAGCCAGAGGGGTAAGAAAAAAAAAAGTTCCTTTTAAAAGGATACGAATCGAAATAATTCACTGTTAACTAGGATTACCACACTAAAATGGACACTTTTTTATATCGCAACTCTCTTCCCGATGCAAGAATCGGTCCGAAATAGCATAAGCCTAAGGGGGGGGGAGATGGGTTACTCCGAAGGACGGCATAACTAAGGATTTTTTACTACCATTAAAAAATCCTGTGGGTTGAACCCGTGACCTTTGGCATAGAAGGCTGTTATGCTAGCCGCCCTGTTACAGGTGGTCCCTATAAAGACATTAGTTATGAGTAATGTTGTATGAGGAAGGTTATGATTACTGTTATCTCGTGTTTGTTTTTTTTGGTTATTCGTTTAACGTCACTTTTATGCTTATATGGCTAATCGGATGTGAATGAACCTGTGACGTTTGGCACAGAAAGCAGTTATGCTAGCCACTACGCTATGGGTTATCTCTGTTATCTCACGTTATATTCCTCCTAAAAGTGCTATATCCCTTTTAATTATTTCCAAAAGGAACTATATCCACGTTTTATTTCAAAAAGTCCTATATCCATATTATATTGTTAAAATGTCATGGGAGAAGTGTAATAATTTGGAAAAATAAGTTGCTAATACAGTTAAAAATCAACTTGAGATTTAATAAAAAAAAGAATCAAGTAAATTGATACATTGATAAATAATTGACAGAAACCTATAAATTCCTATAAAATTGTCTAAAGAGTATATAGTACCTTTTGGAACTCAACGTCCCAATTTGGACTTCGGGGGCTAACTCAAATTCGAAATTTTCACGTTAAATTGCGTACTCAGGCCATCCTAATAGATTCCAATTGCCTCCTCAGAGCCAATACTACATTTCCGAGTCTTATTCAAAATGATCACCCAATTACTTTCAGTTCCACTGTCAAAAATCAAGGTATTACCATAGACCAAACCCTTTCCTGGAAACTCCACGTTGCTCAAATTTCCAGACGAACTATAAGTACTCTCAAATACTTCCATCGCTCCCGTCATCTCCTCCCACTTCCCACTCGTATGATGCTGGTTTCCTCGATAATTTTTTCCCACTTAGATTATTGCTGTGTGGTATATGGAAGCCTCTGGACTGTACTTGATGACTGACTCAAGCAGAGTATGAATGTTTATATGATTTATCTTCGGTACCTTGAAGAGGTCGCTAGTAACCCACTTGTACGGCGAATTGTAGTGGCTCCTACCTTCCATACGCAGACAATATTTCCTTGGAACATACCTCTACCAAGTCATTAACTCCCAACATCCTCAATACATTCATATCCTTCAATACAAATCCTCAATTCACTCACTTGAAACCAGATCACGCCATTCTGACCTTTACATTCCTAACCATAGAACCAAATTTTTTGATGATTCATTTTATATCCGCTCTGCAGTCCTCTGGAATTTCCTACCTAATCATATTCGCCATGCTTCATCTCTTCTTTAATTCAAATCATATATTTTCCAACACTTTCTAGGATCCCAAAGAGACGTACACTGAATGAAAAATTGTAAACCCACTATCCCACTTTCAACGTAAGACAAAATTATTCATTTTATCAAAATCCTAGAGTTATAGAATAATTCATTTATTTGGAAATTTTATAGGAGATTTTTTTCGTTTGTTTATATTCCATATATCTATATAAACAGGCGTTTTTTTTTCTTTACACGTTTGTAAATAAAAATTTATTTAATTGGTCTCTCGGCCAGACATGTATATATTTAAGTGTATATTTACTGTACAACATTGTTATTCTTAAGGGAGGTAGCCCCTTATTATTATTATTATTTTTATATAGGTAAGTGAAAATAATAAGTTTGTATGAATATTGTGTGTTTTGTTTCACTTATTAGTGAACCATATACCTTCAACGTTCAACAATGATACTATCGTACTGATACGATATCTCTTTTGCTTTGAGTTAAAGCCCCTGCCTTTAACCCCATGGAACAGCCTCGGAGGGGTCAGAGAGGAAGACACGAACGACCCTGAAGTACTCAACACCCTTGCAGACACGCTGAGCTCCATATCTCTAGAAAGAGGGCGAACTGAGGAAGGATTGAAATTGGAAGCGCTCACCAGGGCTCGATCACAGGTTAGTGAAACGTCTTCACGCCTACCTCTTACGAGAGTCTCAAATGTGTCTCATCGAATTTGATGAACATTTTTTTAAGGTAAATCTAGACATTAAGCCATTAGACTGCAAAATATTAGGGACCAATGCTCCCAACGTGTCGCGTAAAATCGGAAAATCTGTGCGCGAAAAACACATTTTATTTAATATCGCTGGTTCTAATGAAGGTAGAAAAATTAGTTTGGTGTCAAAATTACCCTACTTCAAAGTGGAATAATAAAAAAAAAAGAGCTCCACACACCCTTGCCATCCTCCTAGGAGGTTGACACGGCAGTGGCCTTGAGACCTCTTTTTTTTTTTTAAACTTAATATTTTATTTGCACCTGTATAAGTTACAATCAGAAAATGAGTTATATTTGATAAACATAGCATGGGATGGCATGAGGGAGACAGTACCCAGTGGTGCATCCTCCTAACATTAAAAAATAAACTATTTTTTCAGGCTAGGAGGTCCCTCATCCAACTCCTTTTCAGCCTACGCCGAGTTATATATGGTATGTCAGTTGTAGCCATGTTTTGTACAAGTTTGTTTCTATGTCCATTTAGTTTGTCGTGAAATCGTTTGTAAGTCAGTGGAATGTGGTTTATTGTAGTTGGAATACGTAAGTCAGTATGAAGGGTATCGTTTGACAAATATGGTGGTGAGATCATTGCTGTCTTAGAAATTGCGATTGAAAGGTTTCTATTTTTTCGTATGTGTGTCTTTTTAGCAGGTCCGTATATTTGGCAAGCGTAAGTACATATTGGTTTTAATAAATAAGTGTTTCCATTTTGTTTCTGTCTAGTGGATAATTTAGAACGTCTATGTAATATTGAATATAATAGTCTAAGTCGAAAGTTTAGCGTTTTACGTTTTGTCTTGACGTGTGGGTCCCAAGTCAATCTTTTGTCAAATATTAATCCTAAGTACGTTACTGTATTTGATTGCGGTAAAGGGTGATTGTCTATGTAAACTGAAGGGCATATTCCGCTTCTAAGTGTAAATGTAATATGTAGTGACTTGTCATGGTTCATTTTTAACTTTCATTTCTTACACCAGTTTTTTACGTTGTCCAAATTGTGTTGTAATGTCTTACTGGTTTGTATAGGGTCTGTGTTTCTCGTAATAATTGCAGTGTCCTCGGCATATGTCGCAGTTAAGATGTTTTGGTCTGTTGGTAAGTCATATGTGTATATTAAGTAGAGAAGAGGGGCCAGGATAGAACCTTGGGGAGCACCTGCAAAGATTGGTTTTATTGATGAGGTCTCAGAACCCTGTCGGACAGAGAAGAAACGGTCATAGAGAAAAGATTGTAAAACTAAATAATATGTGCTTGGAAGTATAGGTTTTAGTTTAAAGAGGAGACCCTAGTGCCATACCCTATCAAAAGCCTGAGTAACATTCAAAAAGCACCCAGAAGCGTACTGTTTTAATTCTAGTGCAGTAGTAATATAGTCGGTACCTCTGTGTAGTTGTTGTGTTGTGGAATGAAAAGAGCGAAATCCGAATTGGTGATCTGGCAACATGTCGTGGTCTCTCAGTATGTTAATAATCCGTTCGTACAACAGTTTTTCAAATATTTTCGAACATACCGGAAGAAGGCTAATAGGTCTATAAGAGGCAGGTCTATGTTGTTCTTTGTTAGGTTTATGTACCATTGAAATTGAAGAATATTTCCATTGAATAGGGAATTTAGTTGTCCTAAGTATAGTATTTTATAGTGTTGTAAGGAAGACTAAAGCTTTTCTGGGGATTTTTCGTAGTATCTCAACAGTGATAAGGTCATAACCAGGAGTCTGCTTTTTTGGCATTTTCATAATCTGTCTTGATACTTCAGAAGAAGTAAAGGATTTTGGCGGAAAGGACATGGGAAGAGGGGAATCTAAGACTTTCTGCACATAATTTTCGTGTTGTATGTCTGTTAAGTCTGTGTGAGTTTGAAAAACAGTTAAAAGATAGTCAGCTAAAATTAAAGATTTCTCTCTGTCCGATACGGCCCAAGAACCATCGTTTTTTCTCAATGGGACGGACACTTCGCGATGTTTTAAGAGGCGCTTGGTATGTCGCCAAAGACTGCTGTCGTCCGTTGTCATGTGTTTCCAGATATTTGTCAGAGTTATTTTGTTTAAATTTTCGTATTTCTCGCTTCAGTTCATTATTAAGTTTGTTGAAGGTTCGTCTGTCTGAAGGAAATCTGTTAGTTTGCCATTGTTTTCGTGATCGTCTCTTGGCCCTTCTTAGGTCCCTAAAATATTGAGGGCAGGACGGTAAACTTACTCCTTGCCTTCTTTTCATTTCTTGTGAGGACCAGGCAGCTTCTTGGATGGTTGAGGTGAAAAGTTCAAACGCTTCTTCTAAATCCTTTTCGGTTTTTAATTCTTTAGACACGGTAAGCTGGTCATTAATACATTCATTTAAGGTGTCCCAATTCATGACGCCATAAATGAGTGATGGTCTCCTTTCTGCAAAGAATTTTTCTACCCCAACATCAGGGTTACCAGTAAATGGTCCGAGCCAAGATCTGTTTCGGTAATAATGGTAATTTTTAGAGTTGTCAAATCTTTGGCTACAAATATGTCAAGTACGTCATGTTTTTTATATTGAGAATTCGGTAAGTAAGTTGGTTTGTCGGGGGCAAATACATTTAATGACAACTGGGTAACAGCAGACTTGAGTCTCCTGCCTCTTGGTGTGCATAAACGTGAACCCCAGTGTTGATGTTTCGTATGGATGTCGCCTCCTGCAAGGAATGTTCTACCAAATGATTGAAAGAGTTCTATGAACATTTGCTCTGTTAAAATATATTTAGGGGGACAGTAGATAGAAGCAATTGTTATGTTTCTGTGGTTGGTCTGTAGCTTGTATTTGAGCCGTCGAGTTAACGTGTATTGGATAATGTTTAAGGTTAGATTTAATTAGTATGGCTATCCCTCCGTGGGCAGTATTGTCTGGATGGTCTGTTCTGTACAAAGTATAATTTGGTATATAAAGTTTGTTACATGAAGTTAGATGTGTTTCCGTCAGAAGTACAATGTCAATACGTTTTTGTTGCATACAAATTTCCAGTTCAGTTTTATGTCGAAGTATTCCGTTTGTGTTCCAAAGAAGGATTGACAGGGAGCCAACAGTCAGAGAAATAATGTCCATAAGTAGCAGTTAGGGCTTGTGTTAGTTGTGATATTTGATTCATTAGGTTCAAAAGGGGCTGGATGAGGGAACTTAAATTATTTAATAAATTTGTTTGTTGGGAAGGTAAATACCCAGCTGGTTGCACCAGCTGACTACTGTCTTCCCTCATACCTGATCTTGGTTTGGCTGAGGCTGATGAGTCTCTAAGTTCGGTCGAGGACAGTTCGGGCGCTCCATTCTTAGAAGTAAAGTGAAAGGTTCCGAAGGCTGCTGTGGATAAGGGCTGTTTGGTAGAGGTGGGTACTGCTGTAAGTCTGGAGCAGATTCGACAGTAACCGGCGGAGGACGGTACTTCTATGTTTATGTTTGCTGTGCTCTCAGATTCTTGAGGGCCTGGCATCCCCGGTAATTGGCTGGGTGTGCCCCTTCACAGTTGGCACATTTGGCAGGAGTATTTCTAGTTTTGAGGCATGCCGATGTTTCGCGGGTCTCTCCGCATCGTACACAACGTGGCTGGTGGTTGCAGTAAGATTTGGTGTGGCACCGAAAGCATTTTGGTATTTCTCTCTTTTTTCGGACCTCTTCAACTTTTATTTTGGTATAATAAATATAATTTAAATCAAATATTGTTTCATTATATGTATTTTTGGTTATATCAACAAAAAACATATTTAGCAGCAATTTAGTTCGGGCTGATATGGAATTGGTAACGTTGGAAACGTCATACCCCAATGTTTTTAATTCCTCTTTGATAATCGATTCTGGAGTAGATGCATGGAGACCCTTAATAACCACTCTCGGGTTCTCTGTCTCCTGACAACTGATAAGTGTGAAAATCCGCGTTAACTTTTTTTAAACTGCGCATGGCCGATCTGTTTGATTCCGGCGAGGCTGGGTAAAGTATCACATGCCTAGCTGTTGATTTAATGTTAAAGTGATTCTGGCTTATTTCTTTCTTCAAAAATGAAATTAAGGCTTCTATATTTTGAATTCCTTTTAAAAATATAGGAGGCGGTTTTACTTGTTTATTGTCTGTTTCATTGGGTTTGTTGTTGGCTTCTGTGTTATTGATTTTTAAAAGAAGGTCATACCTGTTAGTAGTTTCAATGTTGTTAAATTTTTAGGTGTTTTTTCTCAGCTCTCTTGAAGAATATGGCCGTTTTCTTCCCGTTACCATTTCCCATTCGTTGTTCTCCTCAGTAGACGCAGAAGGACCTGCCTCTTGTAGCAGTTCCATACTTCTTTCCTCTTCGGGCATCATAGCCCCACACTACTTCACGAGTATAAATTTACATAGTATAAATGTTAACTATTAGTAATTATTCACTAATAATCACTGATATTATTTATAAACAAAAGTATCTTGCACTGTTTTGAAGAATCGCACATAAAAGAAATGGTTCTAAATTATTTATTCAATTTACCATAGCACTGTATGGGTTGCAGCACTATAACCTCGAGACCTCTTTTAAACATGTATATTGGAGTTCTAGCGTAGGTTAGATTAGTAGATAAGAATTGGGCGAGCTGGCGCACCGATTCCTCCATCCCCTCCCCTACCACTCTTAACCACCTATGACGTCATCACGACCTAACCTTAACTACTATGGTTCGCGCCATCGACCTAACCTAAACCACTAAGCCACGCCCCTTTTCAGTCACGTGACCCTCTATCAACCTAACCTAAACCAGTAGGCCACGCCCCTTTTTAGTCACGTGACCCCTGTTTACTGTTGTTTGAGGGTATTAAGTATTTGTAAAGCATGAGTCTACCCGGCGTCCATCTTCTTTTCCCTACGTTTTGGGCTAATTTAGTATTTATAAAGCATGAGTCTACCCGTCCGCCATTTTGGTTTTATGACGTCACCATTTACAAAGCATGAGTCTACCTGGCGTCCATTTTGCTCCCCCCCCACTCATTCATTAGTTAACCAATCAGAGTGCCTAACTTGAGAGTTCCTCCCGGCTAGGTCCGATGGTCAATTTGTAATGTGTGCTTTTACGAAACCTTTCAAACTGTGACATAACCTTCTCAATGTTTACATTGTCTGAAACCTCCCTTACTGTTACATAACCTTCTCAATGTTTTCATTTTCTGAAACCTTTCTTATTCTCACATGGCCTTCCTATTGTTTACATTTTCTGAAACCTTCCCAATGTTTACTTTTTATGTAGCCTTCCTATTGTTAACATTTTTTAAATCTCTTTATTTACTTTTATTTTATTTCTTTTACCGATGGTAAAATTGTTGTTTACTTTCATGAAACCTCCCTAACTGTTACATAACCTTCCCAATGTTTACATTTTCCACATCCTTCCTATTGCTTACATTTTCATTAACGTTCCTATTGTTTACATTTTATGAAACCTTCCTAACTGATACATGACCTTCCTAATGTTTACATTTATTTTAAACTTTTTAATGTTTACATCTTCTAAATTTCTTTATTTACTTTTATTTTCTATTCACATAGTCGTAGTGCACACTCACCTTCTAAAGAATCCGCAAGAGCGCAGCACCCACTCTACTTCGTAATGTGTCCACCAGAGTGCATCTCTCCGGAATTTTTTATGTTATCTTTCCAATAATATTTTATACTTTTTTTTAAGTAAGTCTTTCCAGCCGCCATTTTGTTTTGAGGAAGCAACCATTGCAATAATTTAAACAGGTATGAACATGTACAAACAGGGTTGAATCATGTTTAAGCATGTTGATAAGTGAAACGTAAACATGGACTTTGAACCCTCTTAACGGCTTTAATATAAACATCGTCATAGGGCTTCTTAATCCTATACAACTTTGAACTTTGATCCTTAATCCTACAATTTAAATAGCGATAAAATGTTCCTTAATCTTAAACGTAAACATGGACTTTGAACCTTCCTGATGGCTTTAATATAAACATCGTCATAGGGCTTCTTAATACTATACATATTTGAGCTTTGATACCTTAATCCTTTAATTTAAATAGCGATATAGGGTTCCTTAAGCTTAAACGTAAACATGGACTTTGAACCTTCTTGGTGGCTTAAATATAAACATCGTAATAGTGCTTCCTAATCCTATACAGCATTGAACTCTGATCCTTAATCCTACATTTTAAGTTGCGATAAAAAGATCCTTAAGCTTTTAAACTTTGAACGATTAACCTCTTAAGTATCAATATTGATAATGCGCTTCTTAGAATTATGTGCCGTCAATGGTTAATCCCTAATAACTTAATCGTAAACAAGCTCAATTTAAGACGTAAACATTAACTTTGTGATGAGAATTTCTTAGTGTATAAATAAACAATAATATAAAACTTTTACCTACTTCGGACGGAAATTTATTTTGTTTAAACATAATACTTTCAGCATTATTAATTGTTTTCTCACCTTATCAGTCCATATTGTACCATTTCCAGGCATTATTTACTAATAATTAACTATTTTGCTATGGAAATGCAATTTTGCGATGTCATCGGGACCGTTCGGCTATTCCCGGTCATCTTCGGTATTCTACCTAACTTCACTATAATCCGGAGTTCTATCTAAAGAAATAAACAATGATAACGTTAATTCCATCGAAACAACTTCCTTATCTTCTCTGCATCTCTTGATAAAGTATAAACAATATTATATTCTAGTAAAATAATATAGTACATCCTAAACATTTTATTCATTTTAGTTAACAGCATTATTAGTAAACAAAGTTTTGTACCTTTTTTAGTTCGGCGTTAAGCCTTAAGCCTCTTCACCACGTCAAGGTAAAGGTACATCGAAGAGGTTTTTATTATATTTATTTAATTTACAACGTGATTTTTACAATAAAAATGTGTACAAATTAAACGAAAAAATAAAGTTTATTGAAAATCAGAATTCATAAAATATAATTTCTAACACAATCAAGAATTAAATTAAATTTATGCTTATGGCGAATAAAATCATCTCTTTTTTTGGTTATGTATAATCACATTGAAATTTAATTTTTCACCTGATGGCATAAACGAAATATTTGCTGTTGAGATGGTCGGCAAGGTGCGGTAATGACTATTTAATCTTCAATAAATTAACAACACCATATACTTTATCATTTTTTTTCTTTATGTATTTGAAAGAGAAATATGAGCATCGAAATTATTCTGCAGGGTTATTCTATTCACCTCACATTCAGGTTTAGAGGCTGTTAGACCATGCCATTGACCTTCATTCAGGGTTTATAGGTGTTCAAACCGTGACAGTGACCCCTTTCATTCATGGTGAATAGATTTAAACAAATTTTTATTTACCCATACAGACAAAACCTTTGTTTGATACTCTGTACATTTCTCTTTCGAGACATTATGATAAATGCAATGGCTGCCTTGCTGAGATGGCTTTATTAATTTAAAGACCACCAAAATATTCCAAATTCATTAGTGAACAAACATATTGCCACACCATGAACCATCATTTTTATTATTTGTTACCTTAGTTTTTTTGTTTGTTTTTTCAGCCCAAAGACAAAAATGGTAAATTCGCTTTTTGTGTCTTATTATTTCAAAAAAACTCCTTATATTATTTCAATTCATTTAAGTTATAATGACCACAGGCCAAAGTATTGATTCCGTCTACTAGTATGTGTCTTTTATCATCAAAAGGAGACAGAGAAACCTTATTTATTTCGGAACTAAAAATATTATGCAGCTTAGATTGTATCATCCTCATTGGCGTATGCATAATTTCCTTTTTAAATAATACATTTTCATAATCCTCAAAACTAATATATTGTTTTAATGAGGCTGTTTTTACGCCTTTAGCTCGCTTTTTTACATCGTTTTCTGTCATAACAGCGTACATTTTCGCTCTTAATCCCACATATTTTAAAATTATTTTTGAATTGAGCTCATCTTTAAACTTTCCTAACTTCTTTTTATTTTTATTGGAATAACAAAAATGTGTTTCAGGATAGTCTGAGAAATCAAAATATTGATTCATTTTTTTCATATCTTCATAGACATCATCTGTTAAGACTCTATAGATAAAGGAATCTGTATCGGTATACATCATCTTCAAGTTTTTTCCAGTATATGTTTTCATCATTATGTCATAATGAAATTGATACATTACAGTTTTTGATAAGTCTAAAATGCACATTCCTATGTATATAGGTTTATTAAACAAGACTTTCGATTTTCCCATGTGAACAGCCACTATATTCTCATTGTAGATTGTACGGTCAATGAAATTTGGTTTAGCAACAAGTTTCATCAACTTTTTACTGTCAGTTACTAGTTGAATATTCTGGCGGTTCCGGATATTTTCCATCGTTTTGCCGAAGACTGCATTGTTAAGCAACTTATAAAAATCTTTTTCAAAATCATTGGATGCTCCTTTCCTTAGCTCTGTATTGTATTCTATATACGATCGTAACCATGGTGCTTGTTTAAACTTTAGAACACGGTGAATTTTTTCCAAATTTAGCCCATGCTGTAGAGCTTGAATCTTAAATTCTTATAATGTAAGACGTAGCGATATCTTTTTCCAAAATGTGTTATTAATTTTTTCGAATTAGATTTTTCTCCTGGTGGTATCATCGCTTCAGGTAAGAACGGTAAATCATCATGGAAATGGTGAAGTTCTTGAGGATAAGTGATGTCAATTTCAAATATGTAACCAATTTCGTCATCATCCTTAAGCTCGGATATGTTTATACGTTCCGGATTTTTAACCCATTCAAATCCTCCGTATGGTAAATTCATGCTCATCGCTTGTCCATAAAGATTATTAGCATCTAAATAAACTATATAACTGGATTCCTCGTTTGGATTAAAATTACTCATGTACTTATTATTCGCTTCTGCATACCTGTGGGATACCTGGCACAAACCTCCTCGAATACCATGTTCTATCATTAGAATCATATCATAATCCTGTAAGAGCTCTATATTCATTTTTGTATATTTTAACATAGCGTCGAAGGTCAAACCAGGAACGGTAAAATAATGAGCTGGATCAAGTTTATGGGTCTTCATCATGACGTTTCGGAAAGATTCGAAGACGTCACAAAGTAGTAGAACATCACTTTTAACGTAAAAATCAGCATATTCACCCAAAGATTTACATTTAAAGTGTTCCCATATGTTTTGAGCATGTCTATAATCTTCTGCGCTGATATCGCTCTCATTCAATTTATTGTAAAAAACTTCAATTGGTGGTAACTCTGTTTCATTTAACTTTTCTTCATTATCTAAATAATCGTATGGAAACACACCTTTTCTGGTAACCAATGCTAATTGCTCATCTCTATAATATTTCGATGTTTCCTTGAATTTATCCAAAGAAAGAGATTTTACAAGATAGTCCAGGCTTCTCGGCATGAATCTGTAAGAATCTATAAACCTCAGTTTCAGTTTTCCAACATGCTTTGTGAAAGATATGTATTTTTCTTCACTATTCGGTATTACCTCAACTTCTCCAGAGGTATTTCCCAACTCTCTAACTATAAAATGTGCGTCATAATTGCTCAAATTGTGCATTATGACGGGTAAAAACGAGGGATTAACGCGTTTTAAATTACAATTATTACAAGAAGCTCCTAAGTAGGTTCCAGTTAGATGGCAGTGGTCTCTAACTTTTATGTTGTTTTCTTTAAATTCGTCTTGACACATGTAGCATGTTTTAGCTTCAATCCAATCTCCCTCTTCCTGAGATGAGATCCGCATCGGTTTATTTACTTTGTAAATTTCTTGAATTTTTTTAGCAATATTTGTAATACACTCCATGAAGTGAGAAGCGGCATTGGCTCCCCTATAAACGTAGGGTTGGTTTATTGGAACATCAACTCCTTCGATTCCTTTAACATATACACAAAATGATATCGGATCGTGCCTCTGATATTTAGTCGTGTTCTTTGAAAATTCGCTTATAGGAACTAATATCGATTCAAAGTCGGCATAGATCACAAACGGTACTTTGCTTTGTCGCTCCACATTTGAGAATCTGATAAAGTGATCTTTTATCGGTAGTTCTATTCTTACTGGTTTATTTTCTGAGCAATATATCTTATGTTCTTCAAGTTTCCTACAAACTTCTTTTCCAGAAACGAGGTTGAAATGTGTAAAACAGCGTTTACATATTGTTAATTTATGTTCATGCTGACTGATTTGATTCACAACCAACCTTTCAAAATTCTTTATGTAAACATAATGGGAAGTTTCATCATTAGACACGAGTAAAAGATCGCGGTGGTCTTTCAATTCTGTTTTACAGACTCTTAGAGGGTATACCTTATCTTTTTCATCGAGCCCATAGACATTGATGGAGATGTTATTTACCTTTTCAAAATTTCTTATCTCACTCAGCGAAGTTGGAAATGAAACGCAAGTAAAGTCATACACATGTTCTAAATTGTTATACTTAGTAACACGTTGTGCATCCTTTTTCACAAATTTTGATAAAATTGAATACTTAAAACAGTACATATCATTATTCCGCACATTAATGCAAGCTTTCTTTGATTCTATAAATGGGGGGAGTGGAAGATACGTACAACCCCTTAGTGGCAAGTACTTGTTAATTCTTAATCTGATCCCATCAACTCCACTCAGCTTCCATCCGCTTTTTTTAAATTGAGATTCCTCAGCTTCAGTTATGATTTTGTTAAAACTTTTATCGATAAATTTACTAAGATCGATACTTTTAAAGACACAATTGTTTCGTGTTTTAAATGCTTTATCCATCTGTTCGCCAACAGAATTTGAAAAAGTGCATTCCAATAGACAATTCAATTTTAAGGCACCATGTTCATTTAGTGAATCTCGAATTTTATACACTAAGAGGTTCTTAACGCTATCCAGAAACGAGTTAATATCCATAGAATCGGACGATCTGATGAAGAATGATGCCAATCGGTTCTGAAATGCTGTCTCATACTCAACAAGTCCCTGCTTGTCTGGTACGAGTGCTAAAATGGCATTCTTTTGTGGCTCAGATAATTTTAATTTTTTTATCAACGGTTCCTGGGTACATACACTTTCATGTCTTTTACCGTTATAAATATTTGGAAAAACACCTCCACACCTGATGCAAGTATAAGTCGAAATACCGTTACAAGATTTTTCATGTCTACGAAGGCTCTTCAAATACTCATACGTATTACCGCAAAGGTAACATTTAAACTGACTCATTTTTAAGTGTTAAATTTCAAAATTTCTAAACGGCGATAAAATTTAATTAATTTATTTTATGCACACAACTTACCTTCCGTGAACAAATGGAGAAATATCTACCAGTTTAAAATTAACGGAAAAATGTCAATGGCATCAAGAAATTAGGAAATATTTTTAAACTCAGATAGCAGCAACAGCAACAAATCAATGTGTTCTCTTTGAAGTCTGAAGCTAAAATGACAGTAAATACAAATGACAAGTACCTCCTTCCATTTTACCCCCACTACCTTCAATTTTACCCCACCACCTTCCATTTTACCCCCTCTCCCTCCCCCCTGCCCTTGTAGTGTATCCGAGGATACCCAACTCAAGTTATGGGTATCACTCTAATTACGGATTGAATGAGATGGTCAGAAGTGGTTAAGAGTAATCAGGGAGAGCCGGAGAGGTTCACATGTGAGGAAAAGTCGAGGTTATGTCCAATTAGAGCCGAGGTTCTAAGAAAAATTATTGGACACCTGGACTTTTCCTCACATGTGAACCTCTCCGGCTCTCCCTGATTACTCTTAACCACTTCTGACCATCTCATTCAATCCGTAATTAGAGTGATACCCATAACTTGAGTTGGGTATCCTCGGATACACTACAAGGGCAGGGGGGGAGGGAGAGGGGGTAAAATGGAAGGTGGTGGGGGTAAAATTGAAGGTAGTGGGGGTAAAATGGAAGGAGGTACTTGTCATTTGTATTTACTGTCATTTTAGCTTCAGACTTCAAAGAGAACACATTGATTTGTTGCTGTTGCTGCTATCTGAGTTTAAAAATATTTCCTAATTTCTTGATGCCATTGACATTTTTCCGTTAATTTTAAACTGGTAGATATTTCTCCATTTGTTCACGGAAGGTAAGTTGTGTGCATAAAATAAATTATTAAATTTTATCGCCGTTTAGAAATTTTGAAATTTAACACTTAAAAATGAGTCAGTTTAAATGTTACCTTTGCGGTAATACGTATGAGTATTTGAAGAGCCTTCGTAGACATGAAAAATCTTGTAACGGTATTTCGACTTATACTTGCATCAGGTGTGGAGGTGTTTTTCCAAATATTTATAACGGTAAAAGACATGAAAGTGTATGTACCCAGGAACCGTTGATAAAAAAATTAAAATTATCTGAGCCACAAAAGAATGCCATTTTAGCACTCGTACCAGACAAGCAGGGACTTGTTGAGTGCTAAAATGGCATTCTTTTGTGGCTCAGATAATTTTAATTTTTTTATCAACGGTTCCTGGGTACATACACTTTCATGTCTTTTACCGTTATAAATATTTGGAAAAACACCTCCACACCTGATGCAAGTATAAGTCGAAATACCGTTACAAGATTTTTCATGTCTACGAAGGCTCTTCAAATACTCATACGTATTACCGCAAAGGTAACATTTAAACTGACTCATTTTTAAGTGTTAAATTTCAAAATTTCTAAACGGCGATAAAATTTAATAATTTATTTTATGCACACAACTTACCTTCCGTGAACAAATGGAGAAATATCTACCAGTTTAAAATTAACGGAAAAATGTCAATGGCATCAAGAAATTAGGAAATATTTTTAAACTCAGATAGCAGCAACAGCAACAAATCAATGTGTTCTCTTTGAAGTCTGAAGCTAAAATGACAGTAAATACAAATGACAAGTACCTCCTTCCATTTTACCCCCACTACCTTCAATTTTACCCCCACCACCTTCCATTTTACCCCTCTCCCTCCCCCCTGCCCTTGTAGTGTATCCGAGGATACCCAACTCAAGTTATGGGTATCACTCTAATTACGGATTGAATGAGATGGTCAGAAGTGGTTAAGAGTAATCAGGGAGAGCCGGAGAGGTTCACATGTGAGGAAAAGTCCAGGTGTCCAATAATTTTTCTTAGAACCTCGGCTCTAATTGGACATAACCTCGACTTTTCCTCACATGTGAACCTCTCCGGCTCTCCCTGATTACTCTTAACCACTTCTGACCATCTCATTCAATCCGTAATTAGAGTGATACCCATAACTTGAGTTGGGTATCCTCGGATACACTACAAGGGCAGGGGGGGAGGGAGAGGGGGTAAAATGGAAGGTGGTGGGGGTAAAATTGAAGGTAGTGGGGGTAAAATGGAAGGAGGTACTTGTCATTTGTATTTACTGTCATTTTAGCTTCAGACTTCAAAGAGAACACATTGATTTGTTGCTGTTGCTGCTATCTGAGTTTAAAAATATTTCCTAATTTCTTGATGCCATTGACATTTTTCCGTTAATTTTAAACTGGTAGATATTTCTCCATTTGTTCACGGAAGGTAAGTTGTGTGCATAAAATAAATTATTAAATTTTATCGCCGTTTAGAAATTTTGAAATTTAACACTTAAAAATGAGTCAGTTTAAATGTTACCTTTGCGGTAATACGTATGAGTATTTGAAGAGCCTTCGTAGACATGAAAAATCTTGTAACGGTATTTCGACTTATACTTGCATCAGGTGTGGAGGTGTTTTTCCAAATATTTATAACGGTAAAAGACATGAAAGTGTATGTACCCAGGAACCGTTGATAAAAAAATTAAAATTATCTGAGCCACAAAAGAATGCCATTTTAGCACTCGTACCAGACAAGCAGGGACTTGTTGAGTATGAGACAGCATTTCAGAACCGATTGGCATCATTCTTCATCAGATCGTCCGATTCTATGGATATTAACTCGTTTCTGGATAGCGTTAAGAACCTCTTAGTGTATAAAATTCGAGATTCACTAAATGAACATGGTGCCTTAAAATTGAATTGTCTATTGGAATGCACTTTTTCAAATTCTGTTGGCGAACAGATGGATAAAGCATTTAAAACACGAAACAATTGTGTCTTTAAAAGTATCGATCTTAGTAAATTTATCGATAAAAGTTTTAACAAAATCATAACTGAAGCTGAGGAATCTCAATTTAAAAAAAGCGGATGGAAGCTGAGTGGAGTTGATGGGATCAGATTAAGAATTAACAAGTACTTGCCACTAAGGGGTTGTACGTATCTTCCACTCCCCCCATTTATAGAATCAAAGAAAGCTTGCATTAATGTGCGGAATAATGATATGTACTGTTTTAAGTATTCAATTTTATCAAAATTTGTGAAAAAGGATGCACAACGTGTTACTAAGTATAACAATTTAGAACATGTGTATGACTTTACTTGCGTTTCATTTCCAACTTCGCTGAGTGAGATAAGAAATTTTGAAAAGGTAAATAACATCTCCATCAATGTCTATGGGCTCGATGAAAAAGATAAGGTATACCCTCTAAGAGTCTGTAAAACAGAATTGAAAGACCACCGCGATCTTTTACTCGTGTCTAATGATGAAACTTCCCATTATGTTTACATAAAGAATTTTGAAAGGTTGGTTGTGAATCAAATCAGTCAGCATGAACATAAATTAACAATATGTAAACGCTGTTTTACACATTTCAACCTCGTTTCTGGAAAAGAAGTTTGTAGGAAACTTGAAGAACATAAGATATATTGCTCAGAAAATAAACCAGTAAGAATAGAACTACCGATAAAAGATCACTTTATCAGATTCTCAAATGTGGAGCGACAAAGCAAAGTACCGTTTGTGATCTATGCCGACTTTGAATCGATATTAGTTCCTATAAGCGAATTTTCAAAGAACACGACTAAATATCAGAGGCACGATCCGATATCATTTTGTGTATATGTTAAAGGAATCGAAGGAGTTGATGTTCCAATAAACCAACCCTACGTTTATAGGGGAGCCAATGCCGCTTCTCACTTCATGGAGTGTATTACAAATATTGCTAAAAAAATTCAAGAAATTTACAAAGTAAATAAACCGATGCGGATCTCATCTCAGGAAGAGGGAGATTGGATTGAAGCTAAAACATGCTACATGTGTCAAGACGAATTTAAAGAAAACAACATAAAAGTTAGAGACCACTGCCATCTAACTGGAACCTACTTAGGAGCTTCTTGTAATAATTGTAATTTAAAACGCGTTAATCCCTCGTTTTTACCCGTCATAATGCACAATTTGAGCAATTATGACGCACATTTTATAGTTAGAGAGTTGGGAAATACCTCTGGAGAAGTTGAGGTAATACCGAATAGTGAAGAAAAATACATATCTTTCACAAAGCATGTTGGAAAACTGAAACTGAGGTTTATAGATTCTTACAGATTCATGCCGAGAAGCCTGGACTATCTTGTAAAATCTCTTTCTTTGGATAAATTCAAGGAAACATCGAAATATTATAGAGATGAGCAATTAGCATTGGTTACCAGAAAAGGTGTGTTTCCATACGATTATTTAGATAATGAAGAAAAGTTAAATGAAACAGAGTTACCACCAATTGAAGTTTTTTACAATAAATTGAATGAGAGCGATATCAGCGCAGAAGATTATAGACATGCTCAAAACATATGGGAACACTTTAAATGTAAATCTTTGGGTGAATATGCTGATTTTTACGTTAAAAGTGATGTTCTACTACTTTGTGACGTCTTCGAATCTTTCCGAAACGTCATGATGAAGACCCATAAACTTGATCCAGCTCATTATTTTACCGTTCCTGGTTTGACCTTCGACGCTATGTTAAAATATACAAAAATGAATATAGAGCTCTTACAGGATTATGATATGATTCTAATGATAGAACATGGTATTCGAGGAGGTTTGTGCCAGGTATCCCACAGGTATGCAGAAGCGAATAATAAGTACATGAGTAATTTTAATCCAAACGAGGAATCCAGTTATATAGTTTATTTAGATGCTAATAATCTTTATGGACAAGCGATGAGCATGAATTTACCATACGGAGGATTTGAATGGGTTAAAAATCCGGAACGTATAAACATATCCGAGCTTAAGGATGATGACGAAATTGGTTACATATTTGAAATTGACATCACTTATCCTCAAGAACTTCACCATTTCCATGATGATTTACCGTTCTTACCTGAAGCGATGATACCACCAGGAGAAAAATCTAATTCGAAAAAATTAATAACACATTTTGGAAAAAGATATCGCTACGTCTTACATTATAAGAATTTAAGATTCAAGCTCTACAGCATGGGCTAAATTTGGAAAAAATTCACCGTGTTCTAAAGTTTAAACAAGCACCATGGTTACGATCGTATATAGAATACAATACAGAGCTAAGGAAAGGAGCATCCAATGATTTTGAAAAAGATTTTTATAAGTTGCTTAACAATGCAGTCTTCGGCAAAACGATGGAAAATATCCGGAACCGCCAGAATATTCAACTAGTAACTGACAGTAAAAAGTTGATGAAACTTGTTGCTAAACCAAATTTCATTGACCGTACAATCTACAATGAGAATATAGTGGCTGTTCACATGGGAAAATCGAAAGTCTTGTTTAATAAACCTATATACATAGGAATGTGCATTTTAGACTTATCAAAAACTGTAATGTATCAATTTCATTATGACATAATGATGAAAACATATACTGGAAAAAACTTGAAGATGATGTATACCGATACAGATTCCTTTATCTATAGAGTCTTAACAGATGATGTCTATGAAGATATGAAAAAAATGAATCAATATTTTGATTTCTCAGACTATCCTGAAACACATTTTTGTTATTCCAATAAAAATAAAAAGAAGTTAGGAAAGTTTAAAGATGAGCTCAATTCAAAAATAATTTTAAAATATGTGGGATTAAGAGCGAAAATGTACGCTGTTATGACAGAAAACGATGTAAAAAAGCGAGCTAAAGGCGTAAAAACAGCCTCATTAAAACAATATATTAGTTTTGAGGATTATGAAAATGTATTATTTAAAAAGGAAATTATGCATACGCCAATGAGGATGATACAATCTAAGCTGCATAATATTTTTAGTTCCGAAATAAATAAGGTTTCTCTGTCTCCTTTTGATGATAAAAGACACATACTAGTAGACGGAATCAATACTTTGGCCTGTGGTCATTATAACTTAAATGAATTGAAATAATATAAGGAGTTTTTTTGAAATAATAAGACACAAAAAGCGAATTTACCATTTTTGTCTTTGGGCTGAAAAAACAAACAAAAAAACTAAGGTAACAAATAATAAAAATGATGGTTCATGGTGTGGCAATATGTTTGTTCACTAATGAATTTGGAATATTTTGGTGGTCTTTAAATTAATAAAGCCATCTCAGCAAGGCAGCCATTGCATTTATCATAATGTCTCGAAAGAGAAATGTACAGAGTATCAAACAAAGGTTTTGTCTGTATGGGTAAATAAAAATTTGTTTAAATCTATTCACCATGAATGAAAGGGGTCACTGTCACGGTTTGAACACCTATAAACCCTGAATGAAGGTCAATGGCATGGTCTAACAGCCTCTAAACCTGAATGTGAGGTGAATAGAATAACCCTGCAGAATAATTTCGATGCTCATATTTCTCTTTCAAATACATAAAGAAAAAAAATGATAAAGTATATGGTGTTGTTAATTTATTGAAGATTAAATAGTCATTACCGCACCTTGCCGACCATCTCAACAGCAAATATTTCGTTTATGCCATCAGGTGAAAAATTAAATTTCAATGTGATTATACATAACCAAAAAAAGAGATGATTTTATTCGCCATAAGCATAAATTTAATTTAATTCTTGATTGTGTTAGAAATTATATTTTATGAATTCTGATTTTCAATAAACTTTATTTTTTCGTTTAATTTGTACACATTTTTATTGTAAAAATCACGTTGTAAATTAAATAAATATAATAAAAACCTCTTCGATGTACCTTTACCTTGACGTGGTGAAGAGGCTTAAGGCTTAACGCCGAACTAAAAAAGGTACAAAACTTTGTTTACTAATAATGCTGTTAACTAAAATGAATAAAATGTTTAGGATGTACTATATTATTTTACTAGAATATAATATTGTTTATACTTTATCAAGAGATGCAGAGAAGATAAGGAAGTTGTTTCGATGGAATTAACGTTATCATTGTTTATTTCTTTAGATAGAACTCCGGATTATAGTGAAGTTAGGTAGAATACCGAAGATGACCGGGAATAGCCGAACGGTCCCGATGACATCGCAAAATTGCATTTCCATAGCAAAATAGTTAATTATTAGTAAATAATGCCTGGAAATGGTACAATATGGACTGATAAGGTGAGAAAACAATTAATAATGCTGAAAGTATTATGTTTAAACAAAATAAATTTCCGTCCGAAGTAGGTAAAAGTTTTATATTATTGTTTATTTATACACTAAGAAATTCTCATCACAAAGTTAATGTTTACGTCTTAAATTGAGCTTGTTTACGATTAAGTTATTAGGGATTAACCATTGACGGCACATAATTCTAAGAAGCGCATTATCAATATTGATACTTAAGAGGTTAATCGTTCAAAGTTTAAAAGCTTAAGGATCTTTTTATCGCAACTTAAAATGTAGGATTAAGGATCAGAGTTCAATGCTGTATAGGATTAGGAAGCACTATTACGATGTTTATATTTAAGCCACCAAGAAGGTTCAAAGTCCATGTTTACGTTTAAGCTTAAGGAACCCTATATCGCTATTTAAATTAAAGGATTAAGGTATCAAAGCTCAAATATGTATAGTATTAAGAAGCCCTATGACGATGTTTATATTAAAGCCATCAGGAAGGTTCAAAGTCCATGTTTACGTTTAAGATTAAGGAACATTTTATCGCTATTTAAATTGTAGGATTAAGGATCAAAGTTCAAAGTTGTATAGGATTAAGAAGCCCTATGACGATGTTTATATTAAAGCCGTTAAGAGGGTTCAAAGTCCATGTTTACGTTTCACTTATCAACATGCTTAAACATGATTCAACCCTGTTTGTACATGTTCATACCTGTTTAAATTATTGCAATGGTTGCTTCCTCAAAACAAAATGGCGGCTGGAAAGACTTACTTAAAAAAAAGTATAAAATATTATTGGAAAGATAACATAAAAAATTCCGGAGAGATGCACTCTGGTGGACACATTACGAAGTAGAGTGGGTGCTGCGCTCTTGCGGATTCTTTAGAAGGTGAGTGTGCACTACGACTATGTGAATAGAAAATAAAAGTAAATAAAGAAATTTAGAAGATGTAAACATTAAAAAGTTTAAAATAAATGTAAACATTAGGAAGGTCATGTATCAGTTAGGAAGGTTTCATAAAATGTAAACAATAGGAACGTTAATGAAAATGTAAGCAATAGGAAGGATGTGGAAAATGTAAACATTGGGAAGGTTATGTAACAGTTAGGGAGGTTTCATGAAAGTAAACAACAATTTTACCATCGGTAAAAGAAATAAAATAAAAGTAAATAAAGAGATTTAAAAAATGTTAACAATAGGAAGGCTACATAAAAAGTAAACATTGGGAAGGTTTCAGAAAATGTAAACAATAGGAAGGCCATGTGAGAATAAGAAAGGTTTCAGAAAATGAAAACATTGAGAAGGTTATGTAACAGTAAGGGAGGTTTCAGACAATGTAAACATTGAGAAGGTTATGTCACAGTTTGAAAGGTTTCGTAAAAGCACACATTACAAATTGACCATCGGACCTAGCCGGGAGGAACTCTCAAGTTAGGCACTCTGATTGGTTAACTAATGAATGAGTGGGGGGGGAGCAAAATGGACGCCAGGTAGACTCATGCTTTGTAAATGGTGACGTCATAAAACCAAAATGGCGGACGGGTAGACTCATGCTTTATAAATACTAAATTAGCCCAAAACGTAGGGAAAAGAAGATGGACGCCGGGTAGACTCATGCTTTACAAATACTTAATACCCTCAAACAACAGTAAACAGGGGTCACGTGACTAAAAAGGGGCGTGGCCTACTGGTTTAGGTTAGGTTGATAGAGGGTCACGTGACTGAAAAGGGGCGTGGCTTAGTGGTTTAGGTTAGGTCGATGGCGCGAACCATAGTAGTTAAGGTTAGGTCGTGATGACGTCATAGGTGGTTAAGAGTGGTAGGGGAGGGGATGGAGGAATCGGTGCGCCAGCTCGCCCAATTCTTATCTACTATCGAATATTTAATCGATAAATTAAACTGACAATATGAAGTTAAGTTGGATTGACTAGATCACGAACGACAGGTAGATCGCGAACGATCGTTCAATAAAGGCCAGTTTTGGCGGGAAACCATGGGCGCCGCCATCTTGCTCCGGAGCCCTGGGCCAGAACCGGTATATTACATCTACTTAGATTTACCACTCACGTGCTGTATGCTTGTGAATTGTATATAGATATGAATGGCTTTTGTACATATTCTTATTAATTCTTTATTATTATTTTATATTTATTTTTTTTGTTTATATTGTGTGAATGTTGTACATGATCACAATTTTGAATTTCCTAATTAGGACATTGTAATATTACTCAATCAAAATTGTTTTTGGAATACACTTTAGAAGAAGAAAATTTAAACAATCGGTATTTAAGCCCTGTCAGACTATTTCAATCAGAATTAAAAGTGCGAGCAACACACGTCTTTCACTTACCACCGTTGTTAAAATCGATTAATAAATTTTCAAATACAGTTAGTTAATAAAACGTGTATTTATTTTCGTTAAAAAGGTATGATTTAGATTATATAATATAACTAAATTAAGTTGTTAATCAGTAAATACGTGGCGCTTTGCCCACTGATTTTAAAGTGAACGGAGAAACACTGCCAGTCTCTAATTCAATCCTCTACCTGGGCGTCACTCTAGATAGGCACCTCACCTTATCTAGTCACGTACGGGAACGACTCAAACTGGCCAGGAGAAAGAGCTATAGACTTAATCATCTACTCACGTCACCTCAGCTCTCACTGAGGCTGAAACTACAGATCTACAAGGCTATAATACGTCCGACTATGCTCTATGGTGCGCCCTTGATGCGGCATCTGTTTAAGTCCACTCTCAAACAATTACAGACGTTCCAGAACTCCATCCTTCGGCGGATCGTCAGAGGTACCAACTTACAGAGGGCCAGAAACCATATCCTTCATCAGGAATTAGTATTGCCAACAGTGCCTGAATATATCAGCCGGAGGCACATTAAATTCTTTGATGGGCTGAAGGCCTGTGCTAATCCATTATTTTCTGATATCACCCCACCACCCAAGCCTGGGAGGTGGCAAGGATCACTACCTCTCGTTGACGTTGTCGCCGAGGGAAGGAGTTCGGACCATGTCTGAACTCAATTTATTGCCAAAACCCTGAAGAATGGTCCCTCCCATTTTGCAATGGATAAATAAAGGCTTAGAAGAAGCCCTTGAAAGATTACTAGTGCATCCAGCGCATATAGCAATCCTCTTTAGAATACCTCCGGGTAACAGAAGGACAAATCTGACAGCTATACATATTATATTTGTATTTGTATTTTGTTTGAAAATAAAACCAGAGGGTAAGAAAAAAAAAAAAAATAAATAAAAAAAAAAAAAAAAAAAAAAAAAAAAAAAGTTAATCAGTAATAAGTGTATTCCCTATTCGTCACTTTATATTGAGTTTTACAACTTTGTGTATAAGATAATATTTTTTCTAAAATTTTTCTATTTCCAACGGTATATTATACGTCTATTTCACTGTTCCTGTTATCAAAAAAACAAAAATTATACTAAAAAATAGTTTTGCTCTTTTATCCTTTCGTTGGTCATCAAATTCGTTCAACTTGCATATTTAGCTGTTATTCATCAGTATTAAATAGATGGTATGGTTAATTGTATAAAATATACAAAATTAAAGGTACTTTAGAGGAAGAAAATATAAAATATTGGCATATAAGGCCGGTCAAACTATTTCAATCAGAATGAAACCTACATCATATAAAGCTCATTAAATTTTACATCTACGTGTATATAGCGAGTTTAATAAAATCGTTAGAGCCGTTTTTGAAAAAATCTTAAAAAGGGGAAAAATGCATGGTATAAAGTTGCACTTACGGTCAGCCGATTTTAGTGAAAAAGTTGCCGTTACATCTCGAGCGTACAGTTTTCTTTAATATGAAATTTCAGTTTTCTACGTCTTTTCGTTTCTGCAATAGACTTACCACATACGGACACACCCATACCTTTTTCGGGACTTGGTTATTTGGACTCAGGGGTACGTGTATTTCTGTTGAAAACTGGAATTCGAAAAGGTTCATGATCACAATACTTTCCCTTACTATATGTTTCATACATAGATAAGAGAAAGTAATAAGTCATTAAAATATTTAAGTTTTATGCTTGCTAATAACCCTAAAAATATAAATAATCTAGTCAAAACAGTTTTGGTTTTAAGGAACCTTATTAAAAGTACTGTTTTGACGAGATTATTTATATTTTAGGGTTATTAGAAGACATAAAACTTAAATATTTTAATGGCTCATTTTAAGAATTATTTCGCTTTGAAATGGGGTAATTTTGACACCAAACTTATTTTTCTCCCTTCACTAGAAGCAGAGATATTAACAAAATGTGTTTTTCGCGTACAATTCTTTGGGATTTTTTCACTGAACTCCTGGAGAGAGTTGGCTCTTAATATTTTGCAGAGTCTTATGGTTTAATGTCTAGTTTCACCAACATATAGTTCATCGAAATCGGTGAGACACATTTGGGATCCTCTCTTTGTGAGAACCAACAACTTGTCGGATTTTAATGATACTAATTGGAGTAAAATATAAGGTAAAAATCGAATTTCCTGTTGAACAGATTCGATAATTTATAAACTCCTCAAAAAGTCTAACTTTGTATCTACATTCAAGACCAAAGAAACTGCCCACTTTTTTCAGGCCACTTCAAAACTGTCAAGATATACGCCCTAACCTTCCACTTAACTACAAACACCTCACTCACCTGACCATCATAAGGCCTATCATGACATACGGAGTTGAACTTTGGTGTTCTACAAAACCATTGAATTCTTCTCATATCCAATTCTTGCGATTCAAAATCCGTAGTGCTGCATAATTGGACGCTGATAAACCCCATAATGACCATTTCGTAATGAACTCCATTTCCCCTCTAACATTTAATCTTCATTCATTCATTCGGTTTATTCATTCATATAATATATAGAATAATATATAAATAAAAAAATTAAAATTAAATTTTCGCTGTTTCAGGGAGTTGCAAACGAACGCTGGATGTTTGATTTCGAAGCAAAAGGACTTACTACCCATAAACGATACCAATGCAAAATGGAGCTGTTGAAATCACTTTTGAGAACGACATATGACCGCGTTCTCAGCATTGACTGACTGCAACGAAATGTAAACAAAACATTTAGTGTGCAGACAATTGAAAATGACTAAAAAACGCTTCAAATTATAACACGATCCATCCATCCATGTCGCTACAACTCTTCAAGAGTCAGAGCCTCCTGCAGCTTTGTCCACCAGTCTTCTCTTTTGGTTACTATCGCTCTCCAATAGCGAATCTTCAAGATGATCCTGGCATCCTCTGCCACTCCATCCATCGGAGCCGATGTCTTCCCACTCTCCTTGCCACATATTTTTTTTCATCTAGGACCATCCTAGGAATCTGGTCCTGGGCCATTCTACTTATATGACCTGCCCAACGAAGCCGACCTACTTTGATGACCCTTACCAATTCTGAGTTCTTGTGAAGGCTTGTTAATGCAGTATTCGTCCTTATTCTCCAGATTTCATCGATACAAACTGGGCCATACATCCTCCTTAATATATTCTCTCGAATCTCAGGAGGAGGGCTTTCTACGAACTCTGTAATGTCAAGCATTCAGAGCTCTAAATGAAAACTGGTCTTACGAGCGTATTGTATAGTTGCACCTTTGTGTTTTAAGAAATGGTCCTATTCCTGAAGTGCTTCAGAAGTCCAAAATAACAATGATTTAAGGACATAATTCTGCAATCAATTTCAGCTTTCAAATCATTATTCATATCATAAAATCCTTCTTACCAAACTACGAAATCTTATCCAACAGTGCTCTGCATTGGTTCAAGTCTTTCCTCTCCGATCGCTCTCAGTAAGAGGTAGTCCCAGGCCAACCTCCTTCCAGGACTCTGCCTCTGTCATGAGGCCTCAGTGATCATCACTATCTCCTACTCTCTTTGCATAAACGACCTTCCCTTCTATAACCATCACTCCCAATACCATATGTATGCGGATGACCTCCAAATTCACCTCATCTTCCCTTCGTCAGACCTATTACTAGCAACAGAAAAAATCAAGGTTGATTTAAACCTAATTAGTTAATAAGCACCTGACAACAAGTTAAAGTTAAATGCAGAGAAAACTAAGGCGATTGTAATATGTTCCAATCCACTCCTCAAAACTATTCCTAATCCTAACATTTTTAAAAAATAATAAATCTATAAAATTCCACCAAACCTTCAAAATCATTGGATAAACCCTCGACCAATCTCTTTCCTGGAAAAAACATGTTTCAGAAATTTCTCGACGCACAATTTCCATTTTAAAACTCCTAAATTAGCAACGTCACTTTCTTCCATTTGAAACCCGCATGCTCTTGGTTAGTTCACTAAAATTTCCCCACTTTGACTACTGATGTGCGGTGTATGGGGGTGTCTCTGCAGATCTTGAAGTTAAATTAAAACGATTATTTAACTGCCTGAAACGTGTTTCATCTTTGGGATAGCCAGGGACACCTCTGTAACCCGATTCTACGAGAAGTTAAAGTGGCTTTACCCTTCCTACCGTATAAAGTTCCTACTGGCATCCTTTCTCTTCCAAGTTCTCCGATCTCAACGTCCATCGTACATCTCAGATATATTTTCATTTAAATCCTCTGTCCACTCCCGCAACACTCGTTCGACAGATCTATCCTTTTTATGCTGTTATGGCTAATCGGACGATGCTATAGTGGGAGTTCTAAATTTTGCCTATCTAGGTTTAATTAGGAAAGGAATCTTTAACGAGTACCTGACATCGCACAGGCTCGGGACCACCTTTTAACGTTCCCTCCGAAGGACAACATAAACTAAGAATTTTTTACTCCCATTAAAAAATCCTAGGGCCACCTGCGGGTTTGAATCCAGGACCTTTGTTAGCTGTTATGCTAACCACCATGCTACAGGTTACCCCAGACCGACAATCTTTCCTTATCCGATCCTCGTCCGTATGGAATTCTATTCTTTCTTAAATATGTCAATCCAATACTCTTCCGACCTTCAAGTCCCGTTTGTTCAAATACTTCCTGTCTATCCAATTTTCAAATGACCCCAACTGATTTGCAAATTTCGATAAAAATCGGTAAATGGGGCCGAGAAAAACGATTATTTATTATATTTTATTTTGTATCTTATTTAAAGATTTATGAATTTTATTTCACACATTTTCATAAGCATTATAAATTTATTTTGCACTGTATACATGAACATATTTTTATTCTTGTCTAATTTGTTTTGTTTGTTTTTCTAAACTATTATAAGAAGCTACTTGTTAATTTATAACTATTATTCACTTTGGATGTAATTAGTTGACCGTTGAGAATTACTGGAAGGAATTAGTCCGGGTGGCGGTCATTAAATGAAACAACTAAATAGTTTCAACTATTTTATTGTTTGCCAACGTTTCGACCCCCTTTGTGGGTCAACATCAGGGCGCATGGTGGGAGAATCAACGTTCTCCGACGAAAGCTCGAAAGTGTGACGAAAGTTCTCCCACCATGCGCCCTGATGATGACCCACAAAGGGGGTCGAAACGTTGGCAAACAATAAAATAGTTGAAACTATTTAGTTGGTTCATTTAATGACCGCCACCCGGACTAATTCCTTCCAGTATTATTCATTTTCTTCGTTACATCTATTGTTTTTTGTTTCTGTTTTTACTCTAAGACACTGAAGTTCTAATTTTATTTTTCTGTTATATTATTCTGAAGGGACTTGTCCCAGAATAAATAAAGAATGTATTATTGTTATTATTATTATTCTATGCGTTAATTTGTGATCCGAGATACACAAAATGTTTCACCCTTTCAAATGAATATCCTCCAGATATAAAATTCGATGTTTCGTGCTCATCCAGCTGTGGGCCTCCATGGATGTATTTAGTTTCTGATTGATTAACTTCTAAACCCATTCTACCTCCTGCTATCTGGATACTTTTAAAAGTGTTTCCTAAATCTGATGGGGTCTTACCAACTATATCTGTGTCATCATGATTTAAGAACACTTTTAATTTTTGACGTGACAACGTCTTATAAATTGATGGGTGCATGAACGAAAAAGTTGTGTCCCGTTACCATGTACGTGTGCGCATGCGCAAGAGTTTATCGTCAAGGAGTGGGGGTAGTGTCTGTGACGCGTGCTGATGAGTCATTGAGTATCATGTTGCATGAATTATGAGATAAGATTTATATTTTGAAGCTATTAATTATGTATGCATAAGTGTATCGTCAAAACATTAATGCAATTTGATACCTATATAAAAATTTAATAATTTTGATCAATGGAATTTATGGTTTAGTATTTAGTGGACCTTACACTGGTAAGCATGTCGCTTAATAAATTGAGTTGTACAGAAAATGGATATAGGAAACGTATACAAAGTGCTTATAGAAAACGCTTTAAGGATACAGCTACCGCAGAAGAAATCGCCGCCAGAAGAGACTATGAAACATTGCGTAACAGGGAGAGCAGAAAGCGCAAAGCTGAGGAAAAGTTAAATGTTTTGTGCAGTGTAGAAAATAAAATTAAATCTGTCAAAGCAAAACCGCCTAAAGTGGAAGTTCATGTTGTAATGAAAGTGAAAGTGTTGTATATATGGTTGAAAAAATAAATTGTACTAATTCATTCATGCATCATTATTTATTTACTACATATCATCTATTACTTATGTTTGTCGTTAACGTTGAGGATGTCACGGTAAAGTCGCCACCGAGGGCACAACCGAGTTTGTTTTTTTATCTTCAATAATAACCGAGTTATCGGGAAACTACATCTCTTATATGTTGTGGCTTGACCATATCAGATTAATTTTTTTTTTTTTTTTTCATCGCGGTGTCTTGATCATCGCCGTTTTGACGGCCGACAGACGGATTATTTTTTATATGTTATTCGGGCTCTTAGTTTCTTGAAACGGGTCAAATTTCATGGGTGGAGGTAATATTTATTTTTGATCGGTGACAGAAGTTCGTTATTTAAAATAATAAATAAATAACCAAAAACGACAACACAAAGTTCTTTGTTTATTGACAATGTATCGTAGGACAGAACAAAACCAGCCAAACACGAAATAAATGTATTGTGCATGTTCCATCTAGTTTATAGCGGTCAAAACCTTGTGTTGGATCAAACCATTATATTACTAATTTATTACATTTAAGTTAAGCAATATTAACTGTAGATAGAATGACGTAAGCTATATTTGTATTGTATCATAAGATTTACAGGATTACCTAAGACAAGTCAAAAGATAAGAGACAATAATCATTTTAATCCATTGAAGCCATATCTAGTATTTCAGAAATTCACAGTGACTGAAATCTATGAAAAATGCACCGGTCCAAGAGAATTCAGTATTCTTCGTTAAAATTATTTTTTACTTTATTAACCAATTGTTTACTTCCAACATAAATAATCATGAAATACAAAAAGAAAAATGTTTTGATTGCAACAAAATTTAATTTGTATTTATATTTCTAAAGCCGATATTTCGGCATCTATTTGGTGGCTTTAATCAGGATTAAATTTCAGACACTGCTACAAAATATTATAAAAATTTCAACGACAGAATAACTTACGACATTAACCATTAGGTTCAAACACATAGATCCATCACCAATCCATAAAACTCACCCTACAACGGTATAGACATAGAGCGGTGCCCTAGAGATTCACTGATTTAAACTTAGCTTTTGGATGGACATATTTGCTTATTCTCAATTTTTTTTTTTTTTTTTTTTTGCAAATTAATTTATGGTAGTATGGCTAATCGGGCGATGATAAAGCGGGAGTTATAAATTTTGTTCAACCAGGTTTAATTAGGGTAGGGACCTTCAACGAGTACCTAAGATACTTAAGTCATACTGACAACTGTTTAAATAACATATGAGTGCACAACTAAGAATTTCTTACTCCCGTTAAAAAATCATATGGTTATGTTAGCCATTGCACAACAGGCGAACCCGGAAGAAGTTTACTTGTGTGAATTATTTGATGACCTCATTCCCAGCCAACTTCTTCAATAATTTAATTTACCTTTAACCATTCCTCCATTATTGTAAGTAAATATAAATTAGCGGGAGATAGTACTGATGGTTGTCATGAAAGAAAATAATGAAACGGTCTTAATTGTTTTTGTTTTTTTTTATTTTATTATATACAAGTGACCGTCAAGACTTGACACCAAATCCTATATAGTCAAGGTCTTAATTGTTGTTTATATATTTAACGTCCCTTTATGCTATTGTGGCTAATCGGACGAAAACGGTCTTAATTATTAATTCTTATGCCAAAATATCGATTAAAGCCAAATCAAAATTACACTTCTATGGAAGCTAAATCGATTATTTAGGAATATAACCTTCCAGTTGTAAATATAAATGTATATAAAGCTGTAAATCAGTTTGAATTTCTTCTTTTAAAATGAATGATGAACCCATTCAATTTTTTTATCACCACATCTGCCATTTCTGTAAATTGAATTCGCCTACTCTCAAAACTTGTTCTGGTTGCAGGCTAATTTCATATTGTTGCCAAACGCACCAAAAAGAAGACTGGAAAGACCATAAATCCTTATGTCTGTGTGTTCGCAATATTTTAAAAGAAAATAATTGTAAAAGTTTATTCGTTGAACCTAGTACAAATGCCACTGAGTGGAGGAGAAAAATTTTGAGTATAATGTGCTTTGTTGAATTGAAATTGAAAAGACCTCTGAAGACCTTTGAGAAACAAATTTTTTTTTTCCCTGATGTATGTCCTGTGTGTTTTGTTTATAATTTTGACAGGAATCACACTTGTGAGCACTGTCACTGTGTCAGATATTGTTCTGAAGAACACAAGAACTTTCATTTCAAAAAGCATAAAACAGATTTTCCATCCTTCAGAACTTCATATGAAATTGACAAAATATTTTTTGACCCACCACAGCTTGATGATCACAGTTTTGATTTACCTTATTTTAACAGAAGTAATTTTCCTGACTCCATGGAAGACTTTTTGAATGATAATTTTACTAACAGCCGTGATTTTTCAAAGATCGTTATTAGTGAACATATTAGTGGAGCTTTGAGTATGCTGTATGCCATTAGATCGTCAAAGAGAATTTCTAATAAGAAAAATCTTAACATACATGTTATAGGAGCTAATAAATACGAACAGAGTGTACTTATGTCAATAGAAATACTCTTTCACTGTTTCTCAAATTTAGTAAAATTGAATTTAACTTTAATAGGACCAGAAGTTTGTGAATACTATTTCGAACCAATACTTTGTGAAACATGTGACGGTAGAAAAACAATTAATATTTACAAAGAAAAGAAATTCTACCATCAATATAATAAACACAGTGCCTACACTGCACCTGATGTTATATTTGCATACAACTGTGGATTTAGTGAATGTATGGACTCGGGTAAAAATCCATGGCTCGAGTCTATTGAGGACATATGGAATATGAAACAGGTTTTATTTGCATTTACTTCTTACACTGAATCGGAAGCAAAGGCAGACTTCTCATTAATATTGGATAAGAAACCAGAAACTAAAGTTGCAACCGAATCTGTTACGGTTTCTTGCCAAAACCCATTTAAATCGCTAAGGCCTTTTCGCAATTGGGAATGTTTCGAAAGCCCTTTTTTTTATAATAACAATTTTATTGGAATAATTAAAATACAAGATTAGCCATTTATAATTTTAATAAATGTTCTATAATTTTACATTTTAGTTAATCATTTATTGTTTCTTGATTTCCTGCTTAGCTCATATTTTTAAGGCTAAATATATGTTGATAAATTGTGAAACCAATTTTTTTTTTATATAAATTAAAATGATAAAGATTTCGAATGGATCCAATAAAACTAAACATTACTTCATTATTTGGCTTGGGTTTAATTTTAAAATTACAATCCCTGGAACAGTAATTTAATTATATACAATTATTGTTTATGATAAGTCTGTATTTGTATGTAACTTAATATTTGATCTGAATCTCTATGCCTAAGATCCAAGTTGTACTGATACCTCATAAGATTTTTGAGAGTTCACACTAGAGGTGGATAAAATTAAATCAATTCCCAAGTCTTTTCCTTGGATGCATCTAAAAAAATTAATTAACACTCACAACATTCTTGTATAAAAGCACATTATTGCTGCTTTTATTTTAGCCTATCAGAAACTAGTTATTTATTTATTTGTGTAAAGCTTGTTTAATTGTGAATTTCATATGTAATTTTAGTATTATTTCAGTCCTTTACAAGTTGCTCAATAATAATAATAATCAGACACCTAAAAGAAAATCCTAATGTTATGATTTAATTACTGCTGTGGCTCTTTAACTGAAGCCCAAGAAAGCTTGAGTGTTTCTCACGACAATTGTATACTCCAGTCAGCTAAATTCCTAGT
The DNA here is from genome assembly GCA_023052935.1 of Piezodorus guildinii. Lineage (NCBI taxonomy): Eukaryota > Metazoa > Arthropoda > Insecta > Hemiptera > Pentatomidae > Piezodorus > Piezodorus guildinii. Next base: position 182,095,130 of record CM041292.1, on the reverse strand, counting down.
ATAGTGAAAATATTCACTCATAAAAACATATAAACCCTTCTCTTAGAGACCTATCAGTCTCCTTCCGATAGGCTTTAAACTTTTTGAAGAATTCATTTACAAAATATTGGTCGACATACTTATTGACCAAAAAAATAATTCTTGACCATCGATTCGGTTTTTGCTTGTCACACTTAACGGTACTCTAATTAAACAGAGTTACTGACTACATAGCTGGAGCAGTTCATATTGAAAATACTATACTCTATAAAAATATATAATTAAGGTAAGTTACACCAAAAAACAGTCCAAACTTTATATTTCTTTATTAAGATCCTAACGTGCTTTTGGTGTCATAGTACCATATTCATCTGTAACATTTAAAAATATATAATAGTTTAAAAAGGGAGTGGCATGGTCTAGTGTATACTAGTATACTATTCTCCAGGTCCTCGGTTCGAATCCCGATGACAGAATATTGTTTATTATGTTAATTTAGCTGGAGGGTGACCCTAGGGTATGGAAACTCTCCAAGGGCAGTCCTTGTCTCTATAAAGTGGGTACCCAAATTTGAGAAAAACCTGGCGGCTGAGTTTCTGTCCTAGAAACAGTACGAATCTCTATATCTACCGAGTCCATCACCCTTCATGGGTTGTAGAGGTACAGGATTTTTATATAATAGGTTAAAAGGGTAAAAAATATTATTAATCAATCATTGAATGAAGTATATTAAAATCATGGTTCCATTGATTAATTAACATCATGTATCCTTATTAGTGAAAAGGTAAACGAATAAAAAAATAAAGTGGTTATTAAATAAAACATAAATATTGAAATAATTTCTTTTAATATTGGTTTGGCAAATAATTCCTTTCGGTTTTTATGTCAATATGATACACTTCTTATCCGATGAATTAATCCCAAAGATGGATTGTTTCTCCTGTTTGTAATATGTCAACAACTATATCTGTTAACTCTTATTGAAACTTGCTTAGTATTGTGTTTACTATTGCACTGTGAATATGGAAGAAAATATCATTCATTATTGGCATATTTTGTTGTATTATTTTAAATAAGGTAAGCCTGCTGCAGATTCTCATAGATAAATTTGCAGTGTTTATGGGGATGATGTCTTAAACGATCGCATCTGTCAAAATTGGTTTGGCAAATTTCATTCCTGAAATTTTGACATTTATGATGCTATAGCCCTAAATATATGGCATACACAACACAACCTTGTAAATTCATTTACATAAGCTCGGCAATGTTTCCAGGCTTAATGTTGGATCTCTCACTCTATAACCGAAGTCAACTTGGAAATTGGCATTTCTGTTTGTGAGTAGTAATAGTAATAGTAACTGCAACAAAATGACCCAATTTTGAAAAGGTTGGCAACAGGAGATGAAAAATGGATATTTTACTACAATATAGTCCATAGAAAATCTTGGGGACCTATTAGTGAGGCTCCTAGAATAATGTAAAACCCAGATTGTACCCAAAGAAGATAATGCTTTACATATAGTGAAATTTCAAGGGTGTTATTTTCCATGAGCTACTGCCATCAGGAAAAACAATTGATTCATCTCTATACTGCTCACAATTAACAAAATTGGACTAATAAGTTGAAAATAAACGCCCAGAACTAGCAAATCGGAAGGGTGTTGTGTACCACCAAGACAACTCGCAATAAATTATTGAGTCTTGTTCCACCCTCCCTATTCACCAGACCACCTAGTGACTACTACTTATTTCGGTTTTTGCAGAACTCTATGAATGGAAAAAAATTCCAACAGGAAGAGGACATCAAAAACCACTTGGATCAACAAGTTTTTAACAATAAACTCCAGACATTCTAGAAACATGGCATTATGTAGTTAGTGGAAAGATGGGAAAAAGTCATATTAAATAACGGTCCATAATTGTAGATTAAAATAAATTTTATGTCTATAATACATTGAGTTTTATTCCATCCTGAAAAATCGAAAAGATTTATTTGCCAACCCAATTCATCTTACTCCAAATTTTATTGGAAAATTACTACATAAAAAATCAAGAGTTTCAAAGGGAACTGCCAGTCAACTGTTTTTGTGAAAAGTTGAAAATATACAGCCACTCAAAAAAGTTTCTGTACTGCACGCTATTAATTTGCAGAGCTATTTATTTTCAACTTAACAATTTCCCAATGTACAAATTATTAATACTAATATTAGATTAAAAAATAGATTTAGTTATTTTCATTTCAACATCAATATCTTACAGGCAGAATGTCATTTGTTAATGATAAGGTCATATAAGTTTTCATACACTTTCAATATTAATGTATTTGTTGTATTATGACCGTCTTTCCGTGTCATCTGAATAAATCTTACCTCTATACTAAACCCTCAGTTCAATATTAGCTTTAGCCTGGGAAACTGATTTCTTTTTAATATGCACGTTCCTCGTGATTTTAGAGAGCTGATAATGTGTTACTAAATGCAGGGTTTATCTCTAAGAAAAATGGCACATCTATTGAATAAGTCACATGCTACTGTACAGTATTTAATAAAAAGACATAGAGGGTTAAAATCTCTGGAGGACAGACCACGTGCTGCAAGGCCTAGGAAACTGGAGAATCACCACAGGCGAGCTATTCTTGCTGAAGTCCTCGCAAATCCTCACTCAATGGCAATGGCCATCAGACTAAATAGGAATTATGGTATTCAAGTCCACCCAGAAACAGTCAAAAATATTTTATTAAGGAAATGATATGTGGTCGAGTCGCAAAAAGAAAGCCCTTTATCACTAAGATAAACCCAAAAATTTTTGGAAAAGGGCCATATTCTCTGACGAATCCAAATTTATAATTTTTGGGCTGGATGAAAGGTCAAATATTGCACATTTCTCCAATTCCTTTATTTGCATTCATCCAATTATATTTGGGTGTATGAAAACTTTTTTGAATGAGTGTATAAGACGAAAGATATTAATTTAAGCAAAATATTTAGCTGAAGTGCTAACATCCTAGTAAAATAATTACTATAAGCCAGGAGTATCAGTTCTATACATTTATTTTATGAGCTAGGCTGTTCGTATATTGAATAATTTTTGCGACTTGGTTATTTGAACACAGGAGGACCTTAAAACATGTTTTTCTATTGATTCTTCATAATTGCAATACTTTTCCTATATATACAGGATGTCTCGAAAATGTCTAGTCATATATGGGAGCAGATACTAGATCTCAATTGGAGCCAAAAAGGTTCACATGACCCCCATAGTCCAATTCTCAACAGTTAGGGAGGAAAATCAAATTTTGAGTTTTTTGCTATTATCTATGGTTTACATCAGAAAATCTCAAATATATCTACTTGATGCACTTACACAGAAAAATAAGTGGTATCATATGAAAGATGAGAAAATTTCCCGTATTGTTACCTACAAATTTTTAATCATGTACATTATAATTAGTTGTTTATAATCAATATTTAGTGATGTGCTGATGTTGTGATGTGTGAGGATCCTGAGGATGTGATGTGTGAAATACAACAAAACGCTGATTAATATTTTTGATTTTAATGAAAGGTTTTTTGGAAGAAATAAAAAATCAGCCCAATTATTTTCTATTTCAGAAATACTGTATTTCTTTCGGATATCGTTAATAAAATAACAAAGAGAGTATCATCTATTGGGTTGTAAAATAAGTTATATATATAAGCATAGTCATTCCTGCAGAGATGAGGTTTCTTCGAAAGCGCAGGGGGAACAAGACGTGACTGCATCCGCAATGAAAGCATCAGAGAGGAGTTGGGAGTTCCCCCAATAAAGGATGGATGTCCTGGAAACTCGGCAGCTTAAGTGGTTTGGATATTTTGTCCGGATGAAGGGACACAGAGATCCATTGAAAACCATGAACTACATTCCCAACGGTAAAAGACCCCGTGGCCGACCAAGAATGAGGTACGTACCTGGAGTACGTCGACCGTTTATGCAAGAAACGAAATAAAAATATTCGCCAAGCCAGAAATCAAGCATGCAACAGGGAATATTGGCAATCCTGGCTAAACACTCCCCTACGCTGAAAGGCACTACAGGGTGATGCAAAAGAAGAACAGAAGAGACTATCATCTATTGGGTTGTAAAATAAGTTCATAGCATTTTTCAATACATCAATTTAATCCTCTCTGTGTTTATAAAATCATGTTTACTAAGTCAATGTTTAATTCTAAAAAAGGATTAGTTAAGTTATTATGCATCAATTTTAACTGAGATTCTTTATCTTTAAGTGGTATTTTGTTTGATCAAAATAGAAGAGAAAGAAATTCTTTTTTTGTCATTTAATGATTTTTTGCTTCCGACATAGAAAATCCACTGCAGAGGTTTAACAAAATTTGCAGCGTGTATGGCGATGTTGCCTTAGAGCAGTGGTTCCCAAAAAATATTTTTTTGCGGACCCCTTCATCCAATCATTTCAATGGCAAGGACTCCTCTCCCTCTAAACCCTATTATTAAGTATATATTTATATTTTTAATGGGCTACACCCTACCAAATACATTTCATGCAATATAACTCTACCGAAACTTTATATTCTAGAAATGGCCTAGTTGTGGAAATGAAAATGAAGGAAAAATAACTAGATTCCTCAAGTTTACTTCAATCCCCAAAACATTCAATAACTTAACTTTAATGTTAAATCAGTCAGACGGTCCTAGTATTTTTCAAAGAGTAAAAATACTTACTTATTCCATCATTCAGAGGAAATGCAAAATAGTGGTCCTGAGCCTGCTCTGTTTCAGGAAATCCTTGAAGATCCCCATCCTAATAAAACCGGGATAGGCAAAATTTAGAACTTACCACTATAATATTGTCCGATTATTCACAGTAAAGAAGTTTAATGAATAAAAAAAAACCGAAATTTAAAACTTAAACAAGGTAGTTATTTATACAAATACTCATAAAGAAATCAAATATCATTCTTTATCTTCTATGATACATCTGACCTTTAAGCTCATTATTTTCGAAATGTTGGAAAATGACCAATTTATTACAATTGTGCTCTAGCAGGGACCTGTGTTCATCTAAAATTATTTAATCATTTAAAATTATTCCCATATGACCTATCACGGATCACTAGTTGGGAACCAATGCCTTAGAAGAAAGCATCCTCCTTGTGTGGCTTGGTTCAGAACCAGAAATTTTGACTTGGAAGAAAAAAAGTGCTCTGGTCGTCCTTCAACTGTTAGTGATTATCAAATTCAAGGATAATTGGTAAAAAATATTTCATTTTTTATTAAATAACCAAATCATATAATTGATATATTTATTTATAAGAATCTGAAGTTTTTATTTAAGTCATCAGTAAAAAACGCAACAAACTTATTTTACAACCCAATACATTTTTCAGTTAACGGGTAATGGAATAAAAAATATCTTGGATGTTAAATAAAACACAAATAAATAATAAATTCTTTAATTCATTGTTAATCCAAATATCTTTCCTTAAATAATGTTGTTCCATTATATATATATGCATGAATTACACATTCTAAATTAATATAGAAAGCAACAAACATTTTTTCTTTCCACATGCAATACAAACTAGACAATCTTAAGCTCAAAAGTTCGCAACGCTTCATAATATGAAACAGTACACACTAAAAGGAAAGGAAATTTATCATCTAAATATTTTAATAACCTTCCGTCATCATACTTTGTACATTGCACACTATTCTTTAAATGCTATAAAATATATTTTATTACTTATAAAGGTTATTACTTAATTCGCTTAAGTGGTATATAAATCAAATAAAAAAATATAATGCATATGTTTTATACAGCACATATATGTTAAAAAGGTAACATCGATTACATTCATAGGTAAGGTATCTGTTTACTTCTAGAAATACCAACAAAACATAAAACCCAAAGGTGATTTCTATTTCTGCTCGATTTCAAGACGGAGATCCAGATATGTGAAAGTACACACACATGTTTTATTAAAATGAGCATAATAAAAAAAAATTAGTAATAAAACAATATAAAATAGTATTACTTAAGGAACAACTTAATTATCATGAGCTCTTAAATTCTAACCTACTAATTTTTTTTCATATTTTTTTTTTCGATTTTAAAAATATTCGATTAGAAACAGATAAAAAATCTAATTATATAAAATGAAAGTTTTTATGTTTGTATTTCTACTGATCTTTAAATATTAAGCCAGTAGTACTAGAAATTTAAACAATTTTCTTATTCTTTTACATTAAAAATATCAGTCATTTTTTAAAATGAAATCGTTTATTTTTTATTTTTTTTGTTTTTTAAAATAACTTTAATGTCCCTCTCATTAAACGCTCACAGTCATTAGTTTATTAATTTAATCATCACGAATTCGCTCATCGATGCCATCTAGTTCTGTGATTAGTGCCCTTTCTAGAATCACTCTTCCTTCTTTATAACGTTGATTTTCTTCTGTCGCGAACTCGTAAATCCAGCCAAGCTTCGCGCTGCAGTTTTTGCAAGAGACGTCTCTCACCATGTGCCTTCCTGTGAGCATCACCCTGTCTTGCACTTTACTATAAAAAAAATAAATAAATATTTAATTTTCTCTCTGACTGGGAAAAACGACAGATCATGCATATGTATATCTATAATCTACTGGTTTTCATTCATTTTAGAATTAAAAGGTTCAAATTACTTGAATTAATAATTTAATTCAATCAATGATTATTATAAATAAACAAAGTTAGGAGATTTTTTTCTTATTTATATAACTTCTTTATTTAAATCATTTTACACATAAGTCAATATCATACTAAGACAAGCATGTGGGGTGGAAAAAGAGATCATCTGCGGCAATTCAATAGTAGTACAATAACAAACAACAAGATACAGTACAAAATAAGAAACAGTAATTGACTAAATCAAAAAGCAGTAAGGAATACATAAACATATATACAGGATATAAAATAAAGGCATGTGACTACAAAATTGATTATTATAATACTTAAATAATATTAAAAAAACAATTATAAACAACACATCATTCAAAATAACCATCAGAATGAATGATGTAGGCTGGCATTGAGGACGACGAGACTATAACGATAAGTAATTTGAATTCAATAATTCAGCAATTTTTTCTTCACTCCAGGATTTCGCCCATATTTTAACATTGTAGTAATACATACATACATAGTTGGCACAACAACCCGTTAACGGGTCAAGGCCTCCTCTAAAAGTCTCTGCCAGTTGGCCCTCCAGTTCCTAACTCCTAGGAGAGAATTCGCATGCACTGCGACGGAATCAGCCCACCTCACATTCGGCATACCCACTCTCTCTCCACTTTTTGCACCTTCCAAGACTTTTTGCTTCTTGTTCCAGAGCAAGGCACGCTTCTTTTAGGGCACACTCAAATCTGGCAGCTATGTTGAGGTCGTCTGTGAATCCCAATATCTGAGTAGTACTGTTGAAGAATAAGGTGGCCTGTGTTTAACATTGTAGTAATACTTTGGAATATTTGTGTGAGAATATCAAAAATTTGGAGGAATATTATTGTAAACAGTAGCTATGGAATAACAAGTCTGGTATATTGTCCAGCTATATTTTGGTCTTGGTACCACCAAGCTATAGTAATTTTTTATTCTTATGGAAAAGATGTTTTCAAACATGACTTTTATTAATAAAGCCAATAAAACTCCAAAACGGTAGGTCTTAGTGATAAATATAACACAACAAAAAATATTCTCCATTAAAATTTCTGAAATGTCCCCTAATTTTCGATTCGAGCAACACCAAGAGCGCATCAAAAAGTTAATTTTTGAGGGTGAAAAATATTACAAAAAAGATTTAGACTCCGCGCAAAAGACAATAGACTGCTAAAAGAAAAATTAAGTAATTATATAACTAGAAATAAAATAAATTTGTTAAGATAGATTAATAAATCATATGGATAGGCTCAGCAATAATTAATAAAAAAGTAAGATTAAATTATTATCACTATTAATAATATCTATTAATTTATTTATACTATTATCATTGTACTGTTAACTTATAACTATTATTCTTTTAATTGTATTGGTTATCTGTTTTATTCTTAGCACTGATGGAGGTCGGAGCACAAATATAATATGTTTGTCTTATTGGTGCGTTATTTCTTGATAACCACACCCCCTATCAACTTCAATAATTATTCACATTGACTAAAAAACTTAACCACCAATTTTTATCGGCAGCAATCTAATTCTCAGACCTACACAGTATTTAACAAGGGTTCACCTGTAGCATGGATATTTGTACTACTAATTATGTATTTGTCTAATCCGTACTTATTTCAAGCCCTATCTCTTGACCGGTTTTTATAAACGAATCTCAGCTAAGGCAGAATTATTTATCTATTACTCAGTAGTAGAGTGACCCAAGGGTAGGGAGACCCAGAGGCTCACCCAGCCTCTATAAAGTGAGTACCCAAAAATGGGAGAAAACCTGGCAGCTGACCACGATCTAGGCCTAATCACCTCCTTGCACGGCTGTTGGCCATGAAACAGTACGAATCTCTATAAGTGCTGAACCCAAGACCCTTCATTGGTTGTAGAGATACAGGTTTTTTATTTTTTTAGAACTAATCTATTCAAATAAAATTTCATGAGACTAGAATATTTGAACCCAGAGGATCTTAAAATTCTCAAGATCTTTAAGACTCAAAATTTAAACAAGTGAATTACTTTTCCTGGATATATATTGCATATATAGGTAAGCAAAATTATTGAAGCTTACAACACATCACCTTGTCTTATACAGTTGATGGTGAAAAGGTAAGGGAATAAAACAAAATACGTTTTGGTTATTTAATAACACAAACTATATAACAAAATTCTTTAATATATTGTTAGTCCAAAATCTCTTTCCTTAAACTATGCTGCTTCCACATGTACATGAATGACATATTTTAAATTAACTATTTAATCTTAAGCTCATAATGAACAGTTCACACTACCAAATTATCATCTAAACATTTTAATTAACTTCTTTCATACTTCATAAATTGTACACTTCTTCATAAATATTAAATTTTATGATTAACTATTAAAAAACATTAGGTTGTTACTTGATTTACTTTAAGGGTACATTAATCACATAAAAGTAACATCAGTAAAAATCTTAAATAATGTATAAAAGCACTGTTTTTGATAGAATTAAAAAAAATTCATAGCCAATGAAAAAAATTGCCATTATAATACTTATAACCTACATCATTTATTTTTTTCAATTTTAAAAATATTTTATTAAAAACAGATAAAAAAATCTATTTTTATTGAAAGAAAAATATATATCCATATTTTTACAGATCTCTAATTTTTTTTTCCCGATAGTATAGGGGTAAGTAAAACAAAAAATGACCGTTTATTTTAATACTCAAGATATTTATTTTCTCCTATAGTTTCAATGATATTTTTATTGGTATCATTTTAATCCTATTACTATATTAAATCATTTTGTAAATATAATGCATCCCTGTGAAACTCAGTTTTTTTCAGTGTGATAACCATTCCTTCAACCAAAAGGACACTAAGTTATGAAATTCAGGTCTTATTGTGGCACTATTGGAAATGAAAACTTCTACAGCCGCCGAAACCAAGCACTTAATACAGGAAATTGATGAGGAACCTCACCTAAATGAACGGACTGTGAGGAGGTGGTTTGCGAAATTTGAAAGTGGCGATACAAGCTTACAAAGGCAGTCAGGCTCAGGGCGACCATGGGTGCCATCGAACTTCTATCACAACCAACATATAGCCCTGACTTTGCACCATCAGACTACTATCGCTTCAGAGCTATACAGAGGAAAACTTTTCATACCTTTAAGGAAGTTAAAATTGGGGTAGAAAACTTTTTAAAATTCAAAACCCAAAGCTTGGTATCGGCAGGGAACTGAACAGCTGGCTTCTAGATGACAACAAACCACTGAAGCATAATGGATTGTACTTTGATGCCTGAAACTTTTTTGAGGCAAATAAAAAATTGTATTAATTTTAATACATAAAATGCTCATTTTTTTTTTTTACTCAACCCTTTATTATAAATTATTACTTTTTTTTATTTATATATAAATATTCAGCTCGTATTATTATTTCTTTTTTTTTTTTTTTTTAATTTTTTTAAAACAAAAATAAATCTATAATCAGTAGCGATTAAAGAAAGTATTAAACTTATCACTCTCGCAAAAAAAAGTATAAAAAATTATTCATATCTTATTTATATAAAATTAAAAAATAAATCTTTAATTGGCAACAGTTTCAAGATAGGATTACCTATTCTCGAATTAAAACTTCCGTTAATATAAAAAGGAAATAGATCACAACAATAAAAAAACATAAACGAAATCCTCAAATTGAACATTAAATTTACGTTTGTATCATATTATACACATAAGTATATGTATATGTATAGTATATCAGTCATTATTTAAAAATGAAATCGTTCATGTTTATGTAGATTTTTTTCTTCTAATCAAGAGCCATCTATGATGTATCATCATATAGTCTATTGTTAAATGCACACTGCTGTCTTTGAGTTCAATCATCGCGAATCCGTTCGTCGATCCCATCACTTTCCGTAATCAATGCCCTTTCCAAAATGACCCTTCCTTCTTTATACCGCTGATTTTCTTCTGTTGCAAACTCATAAATCCAGCCAAGCTTCGCGCTACAGTTTTTGCAAGAGACATCTCTCACCATGTGCCTTCCTGTGAGCATCACCCTGTCTTGCACTTTACTATAAAAAAGAAAAAAAAAATCAAATCATAATTATCTAACCAGAATTGCACTAGATAATTAAAGATACAATAATAAATATCAAGAGTGAGGAAAGGGCTAACAATCATTGTTTGTCTCCCTCCTAATGAAGTCAACATAAAAGAATCCCACAAGTTCCAAACACATCCTTACAAAAATCAAATAACAGTTTATAATTACCATAATAATGGAGGTATTGCAGAACGTAGAATAAATTATTGAGAAGTAGGTTAGTGTGCAGTTATCAAATAAATCAAACTTAATAAGTAAACTTGTTAAATTTGTTTTTGGATATAATTAGTTGACTGTTGAGAATTACTAGAAGGAATTAGTCTGGGTGGCGGTCGATAAATGAAACAATTAGGTAGTTTCAACCATTTATTTTCTGCCAATGTTTTGATCCCCATTGTGGGTCATCAGGGCATATTGTAGGCGAGTGGAAACTCAAGTTTCCACCATTTAAAAGCGAGTTTTCCACTCACCTACAATACGACCCACAATGGGGGTCGAAACCTAGGCAAAAAATAAATGGTTGAAACTACCTAATTGTTTCATTCATCGACCGCCACCCGGACTAATTCCTTCTAGTTATTAAATTTGTGTGCCGAGGTTTTAACCTATATTTTAGGCCTTCATCAAGGTTAAGGAAAAATCCAATAAAAGAAAAAGAATGAGGTAACAGAAGTAAAATATTTTTAAAAAAACAGTAACATAAGATGAATTTTGGGGGGGTCACCAGTGGTATAATGGCTAGTATAACAGCCTACTATGACCAAGGTCACAGGTTCAAATGGATTTTGTCCAGGAATAAGTTATTAAGTTCCCCATTTAAGTTGTTTGGTTTCAGCTCGTCCTTTCCATGTAACTCTCGCAGCTGTATACTGTCCTCCTGGAAATTCCATTTCCCACACCCTTCTTAATTCCTTTTTTCTATCCCTAGGTCCGCGCTTTATTGCCGGAGGAGACTACAACGCTAAACACCAACGGTGGGGTTGTCGAACGTCCAACACCCGTGGTAATATCCTTTCTGCCATCTCAAACTCCAATAGTTATTCTATCCTCTCGCCCATGAACCCTACTTACTGGCCTACATCTCTCAAAAAACGTCCGGATATCCTTGATATATTTGTCACCTCACAGCTTTCCTCCTCGCAAACAATAGTTAAATCCTTGAACGACCTCTCATCAGACCACAGTCCAGTTTTGCTTTCCTTGCATTCGAACTTTATTCCTATCCCAAGCCCTCCTAAACTGATCATTGGACGAGTGAACTGGGATGGATTTCGAACAGACTTGGAAACCAGATTGGACTTAACTATTCCATTAAAAACTAAAACAGACGTTGACAGTGCCGTAGATAAACTTACAGACTCAATACGTACCAGTATTTTCGATAACACTACAAACACTAACGCCAACATCAACAACCCACAACAAACAAACCTGCCACAGCACATTCGTATCTTGCTAAGAGAAAAACGTAAAGCAAGATCGAAGTGGCATAGGACTAGATACCCAGGAGACAAAACATATTATACCAAACTGACGAACAAACTAAAAATAGAAATCAAGAATTTCAAGATTCAAAACTTATTGAGTATGACTGAAAAACTTACTACTACCGACAAATCACTATGGACTACTACTAAGAAACTGTTAAACTTCAAAGACTTCAATCACCCTCTCCTTAATGAATCTCAATCCTGGACTAGAACCGATGAAGAGAAATCTCAAATATTCGCTCAGCACCTTTTTAAAACCTACAATCCGCATCCTGATATCCTTAACCAGCATCACCTCGAATGCATTGAAACAGAACTGGATGTTCCACTCCAGCTGACCCTTCCTCCTAAAGCATTTCATCCGTCAGAAATCTTAAACTTAATCCATAGATTACCTTCCCGAAAAGCTCCTGGAAACGATCTAATCACTGCCCATATCTTAAAACAACTTCCTAGAAAAGCCATCCTGTTCCTCACATATATTTATAATGCCACACTCCGTACTACCTATTTTCCTGATTCCTGGAAATTATCTATCGTTAAAATGATCCCTAAACCCAAAAAACCGCTAGAACTTCCTTCTTCCTACCGTCCTATCTCTCTTTTACCTATTATGGGTAAAATCCTGGAAAGACTCATCCTTAAACGTCTTTATCCAATCCTGGAACTTAATCACATAATCCCAGACCACCAGTTTGGGTTCCGAGCATCCCACTCCACCATCCAGCAGTGCCATCGCGTGGTGGATGTAGTCTCTTCTGCATTGGAGCGCGGATTGTACTGCACAGGAGTCTTTCTCGACGTGGAACAGGCCTTTGACCGAGTCTGGCACCCGGGACTGCTGTACAAACTCCGTAAATTCCTCCATCCAACATACTTCCTCATCCTCCAGTCCTACCTCTCTGATAGAACCTTTAAAATCAACCACAATAGTTCCTATTCATCTACTTTTACTCAGTCTGCTGGTGTTCCTCAAGGCAGTATCCTAGGACCCATTCTCTACACAGTCTATACAGCTGATATCCCAACCCATCCTAACACATTCCTTTCTACCTATGCCGATGACACTTGCGTGCTATCAGTTAATAACGATCCTAGTATTGCCTCTCAAAACCTCCAATCCCACATCAGAGACCTTGAGGTATGGTGTCAGAATTGGAGAATTAAAATCAACTCCAATAAATCCCACCAGATTACCTTTACCCTTCGTCGTAAACCTATGACATCCTGCCCTACAGTGTCCTTTAATGATATTCCGCTTGTCCCTGTTGAACAGATCCGTTATTTAGGCCTCCTGCTTGACAAACGTCTTACATGGAATCCGCATACAAGACTGAAAAGACAAGAGACTGCTCGCCGATTTCGGTTACTTCAACATTTACTTGACAGACGCTCTAACCTTTCTCTTTACTACAAAAGACTAATTTACATGACAATCATAAGGCCTATCTGGACTTACGGAGTTGAGCTTTGGGGCTCTACTAAACCATCAAACTCTTCCCGTATCCAATCCTTACAATCCAAAATCCTTCGCAAAATCCTTAACGCTCCTTACTTTGTCACCAATAAAATCATCCACAAAGACCTTAATGTTCCATATGTTGCTGATTTGGCCTGTACCAGGTATCACTCCTTCCATGAAAAACTCCACTCCCACTCTATCCACTAGTTTCAATCCTTGCTTCCACTTCAATTCCCGACAATCCGCCGAGGCGTCTGAAAAGAAGATGGCCTCGAGACCTTCTTGTGTAGATTCACTACTAGAGTGCTGCCAATGGGCAGTTTCTCTTCATGTTTTTTTTTTTCATATGTATTATCATTTTAGCCTATTTACTTGATGTATGAACATACAGTTGTAAATTTCAATAAATGAATTAAAAAAAAAAAAAAAAAAAAAAAGTTGTTTGGCTTAGTGAAGATCAAATTTCTAAAAAAGCTAATATGCACTGACCTGACGGGCCTCCAAGAGGTAGGACCAAGCGTAGGTGGGAGGATTTAGTTAAGTAGGATCTTAGGAGTTTGGACTTGGACGGTAGGCATTGGAGGGAATTGTTATGGCAAAGATTGGTGGTACAGGCAACGAATCTTCAAGTTCGTTAAGCCTCTTATTATATTAAAGGATAGAAACAAAAGTGATAAGAGAAATGAAAGTGAGATCATATCAATAAGAAAACATATCGACTAGCTAAGAAAATTACCATGCAGATGTAGACACATTGAAGGAAAAAAAAAAAAAAATTACTTATCAAGTGTGATTTATTTCATTACCACACTCCCAACCAACTTCTCCAATAATATTTTTTATTAACTGATTCTGTGTTAGGGCTTCAAGGCGCAAAACCACAAGGTAATCAACGCCTGTCTAATTAATTATTTACAAAGTATACTTGATAAAGACTGAAGGCTACACGGTAAGAATACAGGTAAATGTAGGTGAGGTGAAATTCTTGAGATTTGGTGAGAGTTAATCATCATATACTCTCACATACATTCAACATAATATAATAAATATTCAATTACCGAATTTTCTATATTACTTCATCATTTATTTATTTATTTTTTATTTTTCGATTCGCTTAACTTGGGACCACGCAACTACTGTTTTCTTTCGGCCCCATATTTTCTCATCCTTTCTGCACGTTTCTGTTTCCGCTCTTCAGTTCCACCTCTTGCATGTTTTGCACTTGGGCTTTGTCTGGAAACTCTGGAGTCCTACAAGTTTCTTTTTCAGAGGATCACTCTCCTAGACATCTGTCCACACGACTCCCAACTCCAGCAGATCCTTTTCCACCTCCATGAACCACATCTTCTTGATCTTCTTTTCAAGAAAGTAAGTGAAAATTCTGTTTGTCAACTTGCTTGGCTCATGCGTGCCATGTGACCATAAAATTTGATCCTTCTCTTCCGCATGGCATCCATTATTTTTTCCACATAATTATATAGTTCCTTGTTATTTCTTTTTCTATACATACCATTTTCCTTTACTGGGCCTAAAACCTTCCTTACAATCCTTCTTTCTCTTATTTCCATCACTCCTTTCCCATTCATCGCAAGGCACTCTGCAGGCAACATACAATGCTCCTGGTCGAATGACGGTTTAATATTTCCTAAGCTTCTTTTTTTACCTTTTATTTTAAATAATGTTTGATTTCTTAAAATTGAGTTATATTTAAAAAACGTGTTTTCATGATGTGTATATTACTCTTGTTTGTTTTGATATAACTTTATCATTTTTTTTTTTTTTTTTTTTTTTAAATAATATTGAATGATATTATAGGATTTTACAAAAAGTAATATTTGATGTCATTATCCAAATTTATTTTTTAAAAACAAGCCTTCCCCCTCTCTGAACTCACACAAGACCTCGCTTTCACCTCACCTACACATACCTGTTTTCTCACCGTGTAGCACGGCCTTAATTAGTAATGCGGAAACTGATACATAACTTACCTAAAACTATTTTGACAAGGATTCATGAAACTTGTGACAGAAAATGAGACTCCAAAAGCTGCAGGCTTTGGATCTTTTCAGAAATAAGATGACTCATACGGTATTGTTAGGCTGTCATGTAATGTAGCACTGTATTTTTTTTTTTTTTTTTTAAAGTTGGCAACACTGATTATCTAGAAGCCAATGGCCCTTTCATTAAACAAACTAACATAAAGCTACAGATATGCTTAATCAATAGACCTTATCAAGTACAACAGACATTTTTGTACCTTCTAGTATTTTAGTACTTTCCAGTATTTTTGACGCACTGTTTAAAGATTTTAAGTTTAATCTTTAAGTTTAAATTCTTCGAAAAGGGATTAGTTAAGATGATTGCATGCATTAGTTTTAGCCAAGATCAGGTATCTATGACTAGAGGTGTAGTAGAGGATTAGAATTAAAGAAAATGAAGTACTTAATAATATTAATAAAAGGAAAATGGCCAAACACCGCTGCTTAATTCAAAATGCTGTATCTCGGCTGTATGTGACATCAATCAAACAGCACTAAAAAGAGTAAAATTGTTGGTATAAATAAATTTGTATGGCAGACAGTTATGTCATTCAGGGTATATAAATCTTGAAACATAAGTCCTCAAAATATTTTTTTTATTTATTTTTTTTTTTTTTTGGTTGATTACTAAGGTTCATTATTGAAAATAATAAAGCAAAAGTTTATTATTATAATAAACCAAAAATCTCATATAAGTTGTGGCTTGACCAAATAAGATTAATTTTTTTCCTTGTTCACAGCGGTGCTTTGATCTCAAAAATATTTTCTTTTTTTTTTAATCTTCAATAATTACCGAGTTTTGGGGGAATTACACCTCTTATAATTTAAGAATTGACCATGTAGATAAATAATTTTTCATAAACAAGATTTAACTTATTTTTTTTTATTTTTATCCTTTTGTTCGTTGCGGCGTCCTGATTCTTAGGAGCATGCTACATGGTGAGAATACAGATAGGTATAGGTGAGGTGAAATTCGTGAGATTTGTTGAGAGTGAATTATCATACACTCTCACATATGTTCAACATATAATAAATATTCAATTACCAAATTTTCTGTTACTTCATCATTCTTTTTTACCTTTTATTTTAAATAATATTTGATTTCTTAAAATTGAGTTTCTATATTTAAAAACCATGTTTTCATGATGTGTATATTACTCTCGTTTGTTTTGATATAACTTTATCATTCATTTTTTTTTTTCTTTTTTGTTTTTTTTTTAAATAATATGTAATGATATAATAGGATTTTTCAAAAAGTAATATTTAATGTCATTATCTAAATTTATTTTTAAAAAATAACCCTTCTCCCTCTCCTGCTACTTTCGTGAACTCTCACAAGACCTCGCTTTCACCTGATCTACACATACCTGTTTTCTCACTGTGTAGCGTGGCCTTTAAAGTAGATACCTTTTTTTTTTTTAACATATATATAATTAATTGTGGTGTCCTGATTAGAAAACTATAAAAAAAAATTCTTTATCTTCAAAAATAACTGAGTTATTGAATTAAAACATTATTTATTTTTTATTTGGATTATATATATCATGAAATATACAATCCAATGTAAGATCTCAAATTTGGAGGGAGAGGGGATATTTCTTTTTGGCCAACTACAAAGGTTCATTATTGAAAATAATAAACCAAAACCTTAAGGGTTTATATTTCAGCCCAATACTTCATAAGGACGATCAATTAAGAATATCTGTAGTTATCTGTCCGTTTGTTGAATAAAAGTGTCTTAGACTCCTGGGCTATGAGATGTACTCTCCTGAAGACAATAAGTATTAGCGAACCACGTCAGTACCAAAACTTGTCCTATAGCGTCTGTTCCTAGGAAATACGTCAATTCTTGTCCTATAGCGTCTGTTCCTACGAAATACGTCAATTAGAAATACCACTAAGTGTAGGGTCATAAGGTTCCTACTCATAGAAGAAGGTTTCCCGACTGAAATTTTTGCACAGATCAAGACTTTAGCAAAATTAACTTGTTCAAGTTGTTAAAAAAAAAAAAAAAAAAAAAAAAAGAAATGTAAACAAAAATGGCTTTTATTCAATAAAATTCAATAATTTATTTAACTGTTACTCACCTGCAATCAAGCTGATTTGAAAAAGATCCTTAAATGTAAAAAACACGAACAGGGCAGGAACGAATCTATCAGCCAAGCTTACAAGTAAAGACCAATATTCAATGGCAATTTACTTAATTTTCCGATATTATAGTGAACGAAGAGTATCTTCCGTAGCTATATCATGAAACTACACCATGTTAACAAGATAGTATCCATCCTGTTCTGTTTACGCCTTCTTCTTAATCTCGTTAGGTTTTTTCCGTTTCTGCTATTGAAATTGTTGCTAAATACACAAATAAAAAAACACAAAACTATTTAGAGTTCCATAAGTAGGTGATAACCTGCCAAGAAGTGTTGAGTGCAAAACAATTTGGACTCTCGATCAAATTAATATTTATTATTTAAAAAAAAGAAGAAATATAGGTGATTAAAATAATGTACGGTCAAACATATAAAAATTTAAATATATTATAATTCAGGCAGTCATAGGAACTGCCGATAGAAGTGATAACCTTTTTTCTAATTCTCAATTTGCACTGCAATTTTGTTTATTATTGTTTCATTTTATTCACCTTGTAGAGATATATCATCTAGAATTAAGTCATCATAATCTCAATATGATTGTAGACTGCATGAGTTGGTATAAATAGCTCATTTATTTTGATAGACCTGCTATTTGTATCATGCTAATGCTTTTTGTATCATGGAAATTCAGACATTTAGGAATATGCTTAATAGTTGTTTCAAAAGATTGATCTATCTGTGAAAGAATTACATTAGTTGCTCTTTTTTAGTCCTTGTTGTTGAATTTTTTGCCTGTATTGATACTTACGACCCTTAATTCAATTAAATAGTGAAATTACGATATTATAAATATTGATATTTATGTACCGATATCACATCGGAATCGATAACATTCACGGAAATTGATATCGGTATCCTATCTGTAGTGGAAAAACATACACAGACCGCTGCGCATGTGCTAGTATAAAGAATGTTGGTAACGTCACCATGGTCACGAAATCAAAGCTTTTATCCCTGCCAAAAATCGCTTAACGCACCTAAAGAAGTTTTCACTTCAAAAACCTGTACCTCTACAACCCATGATTTGTCTCGTACTGTTTCTAGGTCGACAGTAGTTGCAATGAGGTGATTAGGCCGTAATCACGCTCAGTCACAAGGTTTCTTTCCCATTTTTGGGTACCCACTTAATACAGGCTGCATCTGTCCCTGTTTCCATACACCAAGATCCACCACACGGCTGGATTGAAAGAATAAATAATTACTATGTTTAAATTAGAACTATTCTCTTCTGTCACTCTACATTTATTATATAACATTATTTATGTATTATCATTAACGTTACGAAGTCTTAGTCAATGATGATATATAAATAATATGATAATAAATATAGTGATTTAGAAGAGTTCTAGTTTGAATATAATAATAAATTTATACTCTTCGTTGTAGTGATTTAAATATAGAATAAATAATGTTTTGCCACAGTTGGGATTCGAACCTAGGACCCGGAGAACAGTAGACTAGTTTTCTATCCACTAGACCACGCCGCTCCCTAACGGTTAAACATATATGAAAATAAAATAGAAATACAAACATATAAAACTTAATCCAGTTGAAACGTAGATTGGTTACAAATATCCATAAAACATAACTTAACTGTTTAAATTTTCAGTACAAACATCATAAGCGTTATACCCATATTAAAAAGTTGACAGTTCGATTTCAAATGAAAATAAAATCGTAGGAAACTATCAACAAAGGCTTTCATTATATCAGAGTAGTAAGGGCTGAAAACAATTTAGAGAACTATTTATGTACAGAAAACCATAGTATTTAAACATATAATTTTTTTTTTTTTTTTTAATGCCGACAATTTAATTTATAAAAGAAAAACACCTGAATCCTATCACCATAAATATGGATCCCAACGAATAATTGTTTATCTCCTTGATAAACAAATTCAAAACATTTATCTAAATAAATCAATGACATTAAAAGCAATATTATAGCTTTGCAAACTCTTATTTTATAAATAATAAACTAGTTTAGCAAAATCATCATAACTGGCACTAATTATCTGCTTTATCCTGAAGGTTTTCAATTTTCTTTTATACACATAAAACAAATAAGTTAATAAGTGTTATTAATATCCTAGATCCCTTTTTAAAAACATAAAACTATTATTTATTTTTTTATTTATTACAAACAAGAAATTTGACATAAAATTTAATTTGCCATCTGCAATTACTTTGCAATAAGCAAATTTGTGGACTGCTGAAGCAGCGGCTCATCACAGTAAAGCTTGTTAATTGATCAGCATAAAATAAACCTTAAATTTGATCTAATACTGTTTAAATGATCAAAATCATGTACAAATTATTGATGTGATTCCAGACAGTAAACGGAGCATCTGAACATTAAAACCATTACTTGCAGTATATTTAAAATATAAAAATATGGATGGAAAACACGCTAACAAAAATGATATTAAGCTATCTTTAGAAAAAAAATATCTTTAACTACCTGTATTCAGGAAGTTAAGAAAGATCTAAAAAGAAATAAATAATATGAGAGAAAATGCTGTAAAGAGGTTTTTAGATTAAAAGGAAAGGATCTCTAGAAAGAACCTCAGGCACCAATCAGCCCAAAGAGAGAAGAAAGCGACAAAGTGTGTGGATGAAGATATACTGGGGGAAAAGGAAGGAATGATAATGGAAGAAGTCAAAAATTTAAATTGGTGTTTAAATTTAATTGCCCTGCAATGAGGTATTAGACCATGAACAAGCTCAGTGTATAGCACCAATTTTGGGTACCCACTTTATAGAGGCTGAGTATGACCCAGGAGAGTTTCTATACCTCTGGGTCATCCCTCATTGAAATAACAAAATAAATAATGATTCCGCCCCAGCCAGTATTGAAGCACTGTAAGATGCAATAAACAAATATAGATAGAATTAGTAGTTAAAAGAAATAAATAATATGAGAGAAAATGCTGTAAAGAGGTTTTTAGATTAAAAGGAAAGGATCTCTAGAAAGAACCTCAGGCACCAATCAGCCCAAAGAGAGAAGAAAGCGACAAAGTGTGTGGATGAAGATATACTGGAGGAAAAGGAAGGAATGATAATGGAAGAAGTCAAAAATTTAAATTGGTGTTTAAATTTAATTGCCCCGCAATGAGGTATTAGACCAAGAACAAGCTCAGTGTATAGCACCAATTTTGGGTACCCACTTTATAGAGGCTGAGTATGACCCAGGAGAGTTTCTATACCCCTGGGTCATCCCTCATTGAAATAACAAAATAAATAATGATTCCGCCCCAGCCAGTATTGAAGCACTGTAAGATGCAATAAACAAATATAGATAGAATTAGTAGTTAAAAGATATTGATAATAGCATTCCATAAATAACAACAATAATTTAAGTTAAAATTAGTAATAATTTACTATTTAAACTAAATTAATAAACTGATCTTGAATATATAACACCTAATTAATGAAGATAAATCAATAGTAAATGTTACATAATAGGGTAATCATAAAAGGGGTAATAAAATTGATACAATTTTTTATTCAACCTGTAAAATCAACTAGAGTGATTCATGCACTATCAACTAAATAAACATAAAACTGAATATAAAGTATTGTTTAAAGTTAACACATCATGAATTGAGCTGGCGTGAGTATGAAGTTTATTTCATATTTAAAATACAAACAGTAACAAAAGGATGGCAACAGAGATTGATCTATATACACGAGCCATGTGCATTCACTCATTTAATTCCACAGGAATGAAAAAATATACCTGCACTTAATGTTGACGACTCTGTTGAATAGGAATGCTCTACCAGTGGCTCCCGTAAATCTTGTACTAATCAGCTCACTCCTATTGGTCAAATTAGCATCACAAGATGCACAGGAGAAGAGTCTTGCACCCCCTAAATGTTCTAAGAAAATCTTCCCCATTTATAATCCTGAAAAAAAAACTAAAATAAATTTTAAAAATGTATAAATAAAAATAAACAATAAAAAACAAAACCAAACAACACTAGTTAATCTCGGTTAATCTATACATCAATATAATTCAAAA